>CAUYRT010071289.1:0-19249 GCA_963574885.1 Lepilemur ruficaudatus
TTGGATTATCATTTCAAACTCTCTCCCAAATAAATCTTTACCAGAATTAAAATTAAGGTCTAAGAAGTGAGCATTCTACTCCCTCTTCTTTCTTTTCATCTGATTTTGATGGTGAAGATGGTGAACAGTACACAGGTCCAACTGCCAGCCATGACAAAAAGCTGAAAAAGGAATTGTAGAAACTAGCTCTTGGACACTTTGGCTACCACAGCTCATGCAGTGCAACCTTTTCTCGCGTCTTCATGTGTCTTTGTTCAATCTAGACACTTGTTTACGGCTTCCAGCAGGTTCCTTCCCAGAAGCCACACCCTCAGGTAGCCTCGTGATTGACAGCCCTTCCCCATACCCATCTCCTTCCCTCCCCTAAAGGCTCTAACCTCACCTTAGATGTGCTTCCCATTGTTTGCTTTAGTTTACAGCTGTAGATTTTTCTTAATTACTTGATTATTGCCTGTCACTCCCTAGATTGTAGGTGCCATGAAGCAGGGGCTACCTCCGTTGCGTTCACCAAGTAAGCACATTTCCTAGCATAGAAACGTCCACCCCATAGAGGTCCAATAAGACTTTTGGTTGAATAAATTAATTAGCTGTTTGGTTAGTTCATTTAAGACCTCTTTTCACTCTGAAATTCTAAAACTCTCTATGATACCTTCCTTAATAAAGCCCTTTCATTTTCAAATAAAAAGACCAGTAGCTAGGTGTTTATAAAAATATATGATTTCTTTCCTTGTTGCCAGCCTTATCCAAAGGCAGTTTTTAATGTTAGAGATTATGCAACTGAATAGCAGTGGATACAAGTGGTACACAAACTTAGAGAAAATTGATGTCCACATCTTGTCAGCAGAACTGTCACCCTCTGAGGAGGAAGAATGTAGATGCTCTGTTCAGGGCAATAACTCTGTCCCAGAACAACATCACAAAATGGGGACGGCACAGGGGCCTCATGTTTCAAGCCCAAACGTGGAGCATGTCACAAAGAGGCTGAGCACAGCAGACACGACAGTGCTCATGCCTGCTCGCTGCAAGACGTGCTAATCTGGTTTTAAACTGTGGTGACAAGTTAAAGGACACAAACGGCTAACTTGTACTCAAATAGGCTCTAGTCAGTTAACACTGAAATATGCATTCTTCTTCTCCATTATTTCCTCTTAAGCACAGGTGTGTGTACGTGTGTGTTGCTTTGGAGTGTATAGGGAGGAGTCTTCTTTTGGTCACTTGAAAACATACAGCAATCAAAACATCTTTAGCCTGGCACCATGTTTGAACTTCTTGTCTTCTTTCAGGTCTGAAGTTGACGAGGCTTTGTGGACACTAAGAAGATGCTTGGGAGGAGGCTGTTCATACCTGGTTCACTCAGGTGTGTTACGCAGCTCGGGAGATCACACTATTACCTGCTACATGCTTCCCCTTCATGAGATGAGTACGTGAGGGGAAAGCAAGTTCCTAACAGATGATTAAATTGTTTTCCAACAATTTTGCTTAAAAGAGGATGTATACAGTGTGTGGTGTAGCAATTCCTAGAAAAATTTCAATTTCCAATTAACTTACAAAGTTAATTGTCAGTTACATAGAAAATAAATCTATTTTTAAAAACCCACTGCAGTATATAAAAAACAACTCAAGTTAGAAAGTTCACATTTATGAACTCTTTTAGCAACAGACTGGCAAATGTCACCAAATTTTAATGGCATCCATTTGCAACTCACTTTCACCTTTGCAATTGCAGTAAGAAAAGAAGAAAGAGGGAGGAGGGAAGAGATTCAGGTTATGCTAAAAACTTCCCAATCTGTAGACTCAGGAAGCTAACTTGGGTTTACTTTCCTGAAGAAGGACAGATAATAAAAGCATGTTCATCACATACTTGTTATAAAAAGACTGTACTCACTCTACTGAGCATTTACTCCTATTTTCCAGAAATTACTCCAATTCTGTCTTATGGTCTTTTCCTCATACTGAGTGGAAATACAAGTCAATGTTACCCCAAATGACACGGGGCACTGTCAGTGGAAACTATGATCAGCAACAGAAACAACACGCGTAAGTCTCTGTTTAACTCCAAAGCAAATCAGCTCTAATGATGAGAGTACCATCTTCCGCTTCTGTCTGCACCACATCTGGAAGAGACATGGGAACATGTCTGCATTTCTCTTCTGCCCCGTGACTGGCGTGAATGCAAGGGACTGGGAATCAAACCCAAACTTGGACTACGACGAGTAAATGTCCACCGGACCCCAAGTTCTGGCAACTTTGGAAAGGCATCTGTGACCTATGACCCCCACTTCACAAATCCCGGACTTCCTGGATCGTACTAAGGGGTCACAGGGTCACAGTGCATCCACCTGAACTCCCAGCCTCCTGCTTTGATCAAAAGGTGACTCATCACCTTTAATCTCCAGCTATCTCCTGGGGAGGAAAGCTGGGGCAGCTCTGCTTCTCACATCCTTCCCTGCCTTCAGTTCTGCGTCACACAAATCAGTATTCATTAACTGTACCCAAAAGGACAGACCCACTGCATGCTGCAGACCCTTTACTGCAGCTGAAGTTCTCCATTAGGAAGGGGTTGCGACTGTCTGCTTCTCCACCCTTCCCCCTGCCCTTCCAGGCCGCCTTGCTTGCCTGGAAGTTGCTCACCTGGTTAGTAGACAATAAATGACAATCATTTTCCTAAGACATCTGAGGGCCGGAGATTTTATACCATGCTTTAAATGATACCAATAAAAGTGTTTAATATGCCAAATACAATTTAAAATATATGCATGGAAAGTGGAAATTTAAAATGGAAGAGGGTAGGGGTTGGTTATTTCTGATAGATAATGTCTGACCCTGACAACGTCAATGAACAGTTTCTATCTCAACTCCAGGAAGGTAATGGCTGTGTCTTCCTTTACAAGAGCATCTTTTTAGGGTTTGAGGCAGCAGTTATCTGCACACTGGAGACACTCAAATAGGTTCAGCTGGTTAATACTGACTGAATATAATTCTCTTTCTCAATTATTTCCTCTTAAGTATAGACGGGTGTGTGTGTGTGTGTGTGTGTGTGTGTGTGTGTGTGTGTTGCTGCGGAGTGCATGGGGAGGAGTCTTCTTTTGATCACTTGAAAATATATGGAAATCAAAACATTTTTAGCTTGATACCACGTCTGAACTTCTCCTCTTCTTTCAGGTCCAAATATCTGGGGTACTCATAGCCCAACAGGGATAAAGGAAACTATAAATTTCTGACGTGGACTATATTAGTTCCTACTGCCACTGTAACAAATGCCCACAAACTTAGCTGCTCAGACTCTGTATTTGCCTACTTGCCACCCATTAATTACAAGGCCAGCACACATTTATTATCTGACAGTCCTGCAGGTCACAAGTCCGAAGTGAGTCTCACTAGACTAAAGCCAAGATGGCGGCCAAGCTACTTTCCCTCAGGAGGCTCATTCCTGCCTTTTCTGATAATGATGACCCTGAGGAAAGGTTAAATTATGTTCTACATAGTTGAGTAAAGATTTCAGAGAGTAAAGTACTTAAGGACAACTTTCACCCAAAACTGTTAAAATTAGAATGTGGGCACTTAAAGGATATTTCAATTATCTGAAAAGTTAAATCACACTGACCTCTTCTGCTCAGCAGCTGGGGCAGAGCTCTGCTCTGGAGTCAGGAAAAACAGGTCCCGGCTCCCAGCTCTACCGCTAACTCACTGTGTGACATTGCAGAAGTCACTTCACATCTCTGAGTTTCCATTTCCTCTAATGAGAAAAATATCTAACTACACAATACCTAAGATTCCTTCCAGCTGGGACATCTTATATTTTATCAGTAAACTGTCACTATTAAGCCTAGAATGTGAATTCCAATCGCATATCTTAGTCAGTATCACACACTGTGGGTTTGTTTTTGCCTCATAACCAGAAATGTAATATTTTTACACAGCAAGTAAAGTGAAAGAGAAAAGAAAACCCAAAGGTCAAAACTACTCAAATTTCTCCCTAACGAATTTATCTCATGAAGAAATATCTAACTTCCCCCCAATCGAGATGTTTAGAAATTCCAGTCATGAAGGCTCAACAAAAATATTTACAGGCATATGACAAGAAAACACATGCTGATGATTATTTTTAAAAAGAAGAAGAAAAAGAAGGAGGGAAAAGAAGGAGAAGGAGAAGGAAGAGGAGGAGGAGGAAGAAGAGAAGTTCCCTCATCCTCAGCACATACACAATAGTCTGTGTAGCCTCTGAACAGAAAATACTCCACAATTTTTGCATTAATACCTCTGCTCCTGCAGGACAAAAGCATGTTTTCAAAGTAAATATGAATGGATAAAAGGCACAGAGCTTCTGGAAAATAAATATGTAAAGTAGCATGGAAAGAACACATTATTGTTCAAGAGTCAGGAAGCTTTGGAGCCCAGCCCAGGAAACACTCTGTAACCTAAGGTGTGCCCTTCCAAGTCCTGGTCTGTTTGTAAAGGATTCAGAGATAATTCCAGACATGTGTGATTTAATGTCAATCCAACTTTCCTTAAAGAAAACATGTTTAAACTCAGAACAGTTAAGATTTGGAAAGGACGGGTGAAAGATTATTTCAATATACTTTTCACTCCTGCTGTAGGCTAAGAAAGCAGATGCCTACTGGCTTGCCTCTGCAAAGGGAGGAATTAATAGATCAATTTCTTGAGGAAATAGCACCATGACATAATCGCCTGTCACTTAGCCAGGCATCAATTAGACGGAATTTTCTCATCCATCTGACTGTTGCTCATTATACCTCAGCCCATATCAAATATGGCTTGGAACATTAACCCGATGCACCCAGTCCTCTCACCCAAGCATGAGGAATAGAAGAGTTTGTGTGTTGCTAATTTGATAATGGTCAGTACATTGTCTGGTTCTTTATAATAAGAGTTGAAAACTCTGTGGATAGTGTCGTGACGAGATAAATGACAAAAAAATTACTTACGCTTTGAGCTCACCTAGTTCAAAGCACTGTATAAATCCTGTCAAATTTTTCTGGTGTATCTCATTCCTCGGATAATGAAAAAGAGGCAAAAGGGAAAACCTTATAGGAAGTCAGAGGCTGAGGGCAGAACAAGACCAACAAGTCTTAAGTTATGCCTGCTTTGCTCCAGCTACAATTTCATGCTGATTCAGTATTTTGGGGGGAAAAAGACAGACAATTGAAAATTAAAACAACACTATCATTAAGTAAACTTTTCCAGGACACTGGCCCACTGTGTTCCATTACAATTAAACTATCCCACTGCCTTGAGCCATCACCATCATCCCATTCTGAGTGGCCACAGGGAGACGGCACAGGGCTAGACCCAGCGAGCAACCTCCACCTGTTGCAGCAAACTCCAGCAGCCACAGAAGTCTCTGAGACCTCTCCCCACCCTGCCCCTTACTCCCATCCCCACCCCCGCCCCAGTTAGGGTTGCCACATAAAGTACAGGATGCTGCGTTAGAGTTTTTAGTGTAAATATGTCCCAAATATTACATAGGACATATGGATATCAAAAAAATTGTTTATATGAAATTCACATTTAATAGGGTAGTCTGTATTTTTATTTGCTAAATCTGGTAACTCTACCCCTAATTCTTTCAATACTCCTCCAAGGTCTTCTATAATACAAGAAGAAAAATAAAATCTGGCCAAAGAAACATCTAGAGAGGGTGAGGGAGAATCAACAAGCAAGGGCAAATGATTTTAGAGAACACTGTAGTAACCAACAAAAAAATGCACTTGTCATTGAAAGTAAAGGGTTTACCATCATTATTTGAAATAAACCAAAAAAAAAGGCACTGGAGGTCTGCAGGACATAACCCCTTTTCATAGTACTCCGAATACTGAAGTATCCAATTAGAAAGGGGAAGGTGGGTTAACAAGTTTTTAAGCAGCATGTTTAAAACTCACCAGTGCTTAAAATGTTCTCGAATGCAGTTTGACTCAGCTGTCTGCAGTAAAGGCGATGTTTAAATTTCGTGGTGGCATTCAGCGTTAGCTCCTACGGCTTTCCAGTTAATTACTTGCTTTAGTGACACATACGAAGCCTCCCTAGATTCTTTTCTGTTACACACACAACACCTCTGGACACCAGCTTTGGAAACGACCCATCTGGGTTATGTAAGGAGGGCGGCTGACAAAAAGAGAATGGGGCTGACAGAAGATTTCAGGGAAGACTTGAGTCAAGGTCAGGAGGAGGAAACTGGACGGTTTCCCAGTACCTCAGAGCCACAGTGCGGCTGTTATCCCCAGTGATCAGACACACCCGTGCTCAGAACACAGGGCCACGCCAAAAAGAAATAAACTAGAGACTGTCCGCATCTCTGCTCCACACATACAATGAAGAACAACGAACCTTCTCCTTCCTAGATCACAGAAAATGCAGGAGGCATGGAATTATTTGCAAGATGGAGCCATGGGATATAGATGTTTTATTATAAAAATATAGCCATGCATTCAGCAAGAAATGATTTATTTATTTATTTACCAAAAAAATTGTTGAGCCATGGCTATCAATAAACAACTCTGAAATAAACCGAATTTCAGCCCGGCGTTCAGATAAAGAATAAAGAATATATTCTACAGCAGCCTCTCCATTTTATTTTAAAGCATCAGTACCCTTTGATTAAGAAATAATAATAATGATGTTGAGCATTTTTTGGGCGTTTGCCATTGTGCTAAGAACTTTGAATAAATTTATGTCATTCAATCCGTACCCACACCCCATGCGTTTTTTTTTAAAAATCCTTATCCCTATTTAATTCAGCAGGAAGACTAAGTCTGCAAGAAGTTAAGTAGCTTGTCTAAGGCTACAGACATGGTAAACAGCAGGGGACTAATTTAGATCCACTGCAGACTAATTGAAAAACCACGCTTTTCACTCTGAATGGATACCCTATCACACATTCAGAGACACAGTAAATGGTGGCATAAACTATTCCAGAACTCACTTAAATTTCTCCAGCTCTCCACTACACAATGAAGCTAGATAATCTTCAAAGAACTTCTGATGTCCAAAAACCCAGGCTCTACTCAATTTGAACCAAAAATTCTTCAGGCTCAGTTATACATAGTTGCATTTAATCTCCCTGACACCTCTGAGGCTTAGAGAAGTTAAGTGGTTTCCTAAAGCCTACACTGCTAGAATGGAAAGAAATGAGATTCAAATTCTGACCTTTCAAATCCGCATCCTGGGCAGTCACCTTTAAACCACAGCTGGATCCATGAGCTCTAATTTATATGATAACATTGAAAGTCAGTAGACACAAAAACACCCAGGTTACAAACTCAACTACAACACACTAGCTATTAATTCTTAGGTTTATCAAATGAGGTCTTTTCTCCCAATACAAATGAAAGTAGCTGAAAACTTGGACTCGGTAGTTGGATAGCAAAAGTTAGGCAGCATGGTGTGTGTGTGTGTGTGTGTGTGTGTGTGTGTGTATGCATGTATAAATGTATATGTGTGTGTGTGTATATATATGTATAGATATATATATATACACACACCACATTACCTTTATCCAGTCATCAATATATGGGCACTTAAGTTGATTTCATATCTTTGCAACTATAAATCGTGCTGTGATAAACATTTGGGTGCAGCGCTGGTGCCGTGATCCGTGATGCAAGCCTAGCTTATGTCCCTAACACCCCAGGCACTGGTGACCTTGTGGGAGGCCCACCACTCCATGCCCCCTACGTGATCACTACATGATCACTACAGGATAAAAAGAAACTCAACAGGGCTGAGTTTGGAAGGTGATGGGTAGCAAGCCACCTACAAATTGCTATGGAAATACAATTAGTCTTGTTAACCTAAGACTGAATTCCTTTAGGGTTTTGTGATACTTCAGATGGAGCTGAGCCCCATCTGGATTTAAAAGGATCTGATGAGAAAATTTAGATTACAAGAGGATATTGAACTAACCCCAGGGGACAAGTCATTGAATCTTTTTAAAAGCATCTATTTACCTATGAGCAATGAGATAATTACTAATCACTCTCCCCTCTTCATTAAGACAACTTTTTAAAATTTCTAATCTTACTTTTCCTTTATTTAAAGATTATTTCCCCACAGTTTGCATCAAACATAAGCTTTTACATACAGACAGTCTCTACGCTCCAAGCAAGTGACCCTTCCCATCATTCCACACATGTATGTCTCTGTCTGCATATAATTTTCTGTTTTCTGTAGGGAGGAAGAAAATACAGATGAGAAGAGGGAGAATGAGGAGACTCTACCAGACCAGAGGCTGATGCATATTCTCCACACGGGCATCATGCTAAGGGCTCTGAGGAATAAAAACAGGAACAAGAGCAACCCCTCCCCTCAAAGCGTCCATGAGGAAGGCCACATTGTGCTATTCTAAGTGACAGTGAAGCCCAGGGGGATGAACCTATGCTTCTAAGGGATAGGGTAGGTTGACATGTGATTTCCATATCGTTGAGTCTTCCTCCGTGAATACCCCTAACCCCCCCAAGAATAAATCTGATTCTATGGAATATTCAACCTGTTCTGCAAGCCCCACTTCCCAAGGAGCAGCTGCCTATAAACGTAAAACCAAATGGGCAACCAGAGCTAGCATGACTTTCACAATCAAATGCTTTAAAATGCTGACAGAATCACATGCTGGCAACAGGTGGTCAGTCACAAGGAGAAAAGCGGACTATTGCTATAGAATATGAAGAACAAAATTCTATGATGCCAGTGGTCAGTGTTTGTTAAACTGCATGACCAAATACTATCATAAAATCAATTCAGTGACCAGCATTTTATGTAAATTAAATGGAAATACATATCCTTAGCAATAACTGTACACATTTGCAACTTGTGACAAATACTTTGGGTTCTCTGTGTGTGTGTGTGTGTGTGTGTGTATGTGTGTCTAAAACTGGTCAGGATGTAAAATGTATTTCTTACTGAGGGTCATGACTGATAAAGCTTGGAAAACATTCTTAGGCTCAGTAGTAAACTCAGTTTTGGATAATCACAGCCAAAGGGAGCAGCAATAAGGACCGTGAACCAGGGAAAGGCAAACAAAAATGAATAAAAATAAATACTTCCTCAGAAGGATTAACCATACGGTTCACGATCTTGACCCCAACTCTGTTATTCTTGGCTTGCAGTAATCCAACTATCTGAGAAAACTAGTGCCAAACACCTGAAAGATTTCAAAAGCAGGTGTCTGGAAGGCACATACCAAAAAAACAAATAACATCAAGTTCTGAAAGACAGGAAGCCATCATCCCAAACCAGAAAGACATTACTAGAATAAAAATGTTTATGTTGCTATGTTAAAAAGCCTAGCACGCAGACAATGCAAACTTGAAGGTGGTCCCTGGAACACACCACACAGTGTCCCATGGGCAGTGCGTCGGTGTGGGAAAATAGACTAACACATTTACGCAAATTATCTTTTTAATCTACTAAATGTTTACTTGGGGATATTCGAAACAAATATTTCTGTTTTTGAAATGGCTAAAGGGCTGACAAAAGAGATGGCTAATACATTCACCCTACATCTTTCCCAGTCCTATCTCCATAACAAATACTAACCGTCTTCATGGTCACTAGCTCATTCATTTAACAAAAATTAACTGAGCATTTACTAGGCTGTAGCCACAGATGTAAGCCACAGTTCAAATGTAAGGTAAATTGGTTCTATCCAATTTGTTTTTAACCTATACAGTTGAGGGGCTATACACATGGAAGATACAAATATTTCTAAAGTAAAACTATTTAAAACTATCACAGATGGCCAAAATCTCTTGTCATTGTAATAGCTCTTCGACAATAAATATCAGGCAACTATTTAAAAAAAAAAACAACACCAGAAAGTAACAAGTGTTGGCAAGGATATGGAGAAATCCAACCCTTGTACATGGTTGGTAAGAACGTCAAATGGTGCAGCCGTTATGGAAAACAGTATGGTGGTTCCTTAGAAAAAGAAAACTGGAATTACCATATGATCCAGCAATCCCACTTTTGGGTTATACAAAAAGAACTGAAAGCAGGGTCTCAAAGCGATATCTGCAATCCCATGTTCACAGCGGCATTATTTACAATAGCCAAAAGGTGGAACCAACCCAAGGGTCCATTGACAGAAGAATGGATAAACAAAATATGCTATATATGCTGTATATGTAAAATGAAATATTATTCAGCCTTAAAAAGGAAAGAAATTCTGACACATGCTACAACATGGATGAACCTTGAGGACATTTTATTAAATAAGCTAGTCACAAAAAGATAAATACTGTATGCTTCTACTTACATAAGGTACCTAGAGTCGTGAAATTCACAAAAAAAGAAAGTAGAATGGTGATTGCCAGGGGCTACTGGGAGGGGGGAATGGAGAGTTGTTTAATGGTACAGAGTTTCAGTTTTGCAAGATAAAAAGAGTTCTGAAGATGGGTTGCACAACAATGTAAATATGTAACTGTACACTTAAATCAGTCAAGATGGTAAATGTTACACTTATTTTACCACAATTATAAAATATATATATCAGTGTTCAGCTCTGAGGTTTTACACATCACAGAGTGTTGCCCCTGGTTCTGGAAGCAGAAAATTTTTCTAGGGCTCTGTGTAAGCTAAACCTCAGGGTTTGCAACCACCTAAGCGTTTCCCTTACAGAAACCCCATCCCGGAAGTTCTGACTCCTTTTAATTCATTGTCTAACCAAATAGCCTTGCAAAACCATTTCCTCAAAACACAGAACAGAGCTGTTTTGTGTCTTTTTTTTTTAAGTAGTGAAACTACAAAAGAAAAAGTTACAGGGAGTACATAAAGATAGACAAATTTTTCCCTTGAATTTTTTGAAATTAGATTTTTTATTTTAGCCTGTAGAATTTCATCCTGAAATTGGGTTTTGAATATCATCCATTCAAATGTAAAAGCTTCTATAAATCTGCAACCATCTCTTCACCCAGACAGGCAAGTTCCTGTGATGCCTATTTTTATACTGATTGTACAATGAACCAGGCACCCTGGCTGTAAGGGGGCCAGACAAAACTGCCCCAGGGATGCTCACAAGAGGCCATTTTTGCACATAAACAAACAATGGTGTTTCTGGAACTTCTGGAGGGAAGAGTTCACTATACACTGATTTACTCTGAAAAATGTCTCAGAAACTGTGGAGTTTAAACCCTACTGTCATTTTACTAGATTTATAGTTCTGGACCAACACACCAACATATATCCACCTTTGTAGTGATATACCACATAGAACATGTATGATCTAGCTATCCTTTAAATTTTGAAGGAACAGGGTAGGATGGAAGGAAAGGAGTTTCTACATACAGTGATCCCTGTTATTCGTGATGACAATTCTGTTCTATAGAGTTCCCTAGAACACTGCCATTAGCAAATACGAATCCTTTGCTCCTAGGGGAAATACGGGGTTACGTTCCTATCAGGCTCTGGTCACAACATTTCATCAACAGGTCAACTCATAACCTTGTTTTATGCATGTTTCTTCAAAAGACCTTATCAAATATAAATTGTGGGTTCATTAACATTAAACTCATGGCAATATCACTCATGTTTGGTGAGAGCTTAGCTAACACAAGTATTTTTCTCTATAAGGCACATCACAGCCTTCTTGCACTTAAAAACACTAGACAGCACTTCAGCCCTATGCTTGGGGGCCATTTTAAACAGTGAAATCGGCAAGAAGAAGCACAAAAAACACAAAAGACACATCACTTAATGGAGTGCAACAAGGGCACTTGTTTATAGCATAAGAAATGAAACAAAAAGGCAGAGAATCGTCTTGTTCATCCTCAGCTGAGTACATGTGCTGTGAGCTACTCAAATTTTTCCCTGCTCTGTATATGTCCATCAGTGACCAAAGAAGCTCCTCGTGTACTGATTTGGGGGTTACAAATAAAACTTTAGCAAGTAGGCAAATTTGCAAATACAGAATCTGCAAATATTGAGGATCAACTGTATTAACCAACTTGGGAGATTTCTTAGATCTATCTAATCTTAGAGTAATAATATGAAGTGTACTGAAACCTATCAGTGAGGACCCTTTGCAAAGGTCATTTAAAAATCCAAGGGTTCTGAGCTGCATATACTAAGCACTAGTCACTATTTGCTCTTTTGAGTCCCCCAAATTCATCAGGCAAAGTGCTGGGCAAATGGCCGAGGGCCATGGACCTAGCAGTGTTGACTACTAACTAGCACCTACCACCGCAACGTCTGCGTGACTTTGACCCAATCACAGGCTGCTCATCTACCCATGACGGGATTTCCCACAGTCTCCAGAAGGCACTTCCTCAAAATCATTCCCTTTGTCTATTCATGCCTTCAGCAGCTCATATGAATTTAACTTCAAGTTAGAATTCACTGACATTCTTGCACAGTCTAACAAAGATATCTCTGTTCCAAGATCTCTATGTCATCTCCCTATATAAGCTAAACTTTAAGATTTAAAATATGCCCCAATTTTTAAATCTGCTATTCATGGAAACACCAAGTGTTTTACTTCATAAAAACTGAAACATCTGACAGAGAGGCTGCAACCACTACAAGATCGTTGTAAATAACAAATGATTTTTTTTTTATCTCCCTAGAGAAGTAAAGACACTTTGATTTATAGTCACTATCAGACTGTACCAAATCATGCTGCCTCCTTGAACCATAATGTTTAGAGCCACAGTACCAGGTACCCTGGGAGTTCATTAGGATCACAGTATTTCTTCAGAGCTACAGGAAAAGTTCAAAACTCACTAGCCCAACACGCTCGGGCGTTGGAAGAGATAAGCGCTCAGGACGTGCTCCCAGGGAAGGAACCATTTTTGATCAAGCCCACTCCCTCCCCCACGATAACCACCCAAACCTCAGCTCCTCCTTCTTTCCTCTGACACTAAAATAGGAAGCACTGGTCTCAAAAACTTCTGCTTTTTAAAAGTCTCAAAACTGGTTACAGTTTTCCTAAAAGCCTTTTTGACATTACAACTATAAATGCTTTTAAGCCTTCATTAAAGTTATGATTAATATGCCTCATTTTAAAGATATAATTGCTATTTTTAGTTATTTCTTCCACCTTGAACATTCTTTTCTTATATAAAATAATCAAAGAAAAAAAAGTCTTGCCTTGCTTTGGATTTCATGTGTTCGATTTTACTCTGCCAAGTGCCAGCAAAATTCTGCGTCTGCAGCCACTCGTATGTGCCTAGGGCCTTTCCTGTTCTTTTTGTTTCCTTGACTCTATTCCTGTCAGGTGCAAACACTCCAGAAATGTGGAATTATGACACAGGAACTCACACTGAGTCATAGCTGGAACTCATCTCTCTCCTGAGTTCACAATTAAAAACAAATGAAATCTAAAATTACATTTAAAACATCAAGGTGGGTGGAAGTTGAAAGTGCAGATGTGGCTTCAGCCCCAGCTGGACACGCTCAGAGGAACAGATGTCAGTAATAAACCAAGAGCTACAAAGCTTAGCTTATATCCATCGTGGGTCCTAAGTGAAAATGCTGACATAAAACTGTACTGCAGCTGCTTTTATACCCAATCTGAATGTGCGATGGGTAAAGAAACAGCCTGGAAAAGAATCCAGAAATGTTACGGAGTTGCAGAGGAGGTCTGCCCATTAGTGAGGAGGAGGTCGGCGTATTGCATGGTTAAGGCAGCCTCACCTGGGCAGCATCAGGAAAGCTACAGTTTCTTCTGACAGCCGGCATCGTGCCTATGCAAAAAGAAAACGTGTAACCCACCGTTACATTCATTCAAGTCTGCCACAGTGGCATATGCTTCCTGATGGGGTCTGGGGAGATCAGACAACAAACCTATAAATGACCAGGAATGGAATAAAATTAAACCTAAAGTGACCAGAGCAAAAAGCAAACTTAGGAATGATCATCATGAAGATGGTACTTAAAGACAGACTGTAAACTCAGAATAAGATGGGAGAAATCCCAGAGCCTAAAAGTTAGAGAAAGTTATAGCAGTAATACTGAAAACATAAACGTGGCTTAGATGAAATCTATCCATGAGACTTTCTTTATAGATATAGACGTATAATTACATAGACTAGTGTCAATTAGGTTTTTTTTAAAATTACGTTTATTACTGGATCTTATTACAGCATTCACATTTCAGAGCTAGATATGTTTTCTTTTTAGAAAGCAGTACTATACACTTGAAAGTGTATAGCAGGGGCAATTTTCTTTTTCATGTTTTGCAGCCAGGTAATTGTATTCACCAAAGCTAAATGAAGCAGTCACTTATGAAGTCATTTGGACTAATTTAGCCCAGTCAACCTGCAAAACATTAAATTCTACTGCACAATCTCAGCTGGTAGTCATCTCCCTGTCCACCAACCTCCCTGGACACCTGGTACCTATCCTATGATCCAAACACTCTCTACCTCAAGGAGGCAGTGTGATTTGGCATAGTCCGTGGTGACTAGAGGTCTAAGACTGCTTCTCCAGGAAGATAAAGAAAAAAAAAATCACATTATTTTGCAAGGATCCCTTCACTGGATTTTTCTCTGCGTCAGCAGAAAACTAGTATTGCATACCTGTCCTATGGTAACTTTCTTAAAAACCTCATCAGCAAGTAGATTTTTTTAAACAACTTATTAGCTTAGAAATTTACTACAGTTCGTTTATTTTTAGTTGTTAAATATGAACTTTCTACTTTTTTTCCTGAAATTCAGAGGAATGTAGTGCCAAATCTAGTAAGAATACAGGTAAGAATGAAAAGACAATGAATGTCTTGTTTTCTAGAGACAGAATGCCTGGGTTTAAATCCTAACTCTGCCACTTACTGGCTGTCTGATCTTGGGCAAGTTACTTAACCTCTCTGTGCTTCAGTGAGGATAACAACAGTCACTACTGTTGTTTGGGGCTGTTTTGAGAACTGAATGGGCTGACCAAATACATAGAGTGCTTAAGACTGTTTCTGTCACATAGTAAATGCTATATGAGCATTAGACATTATTTATTTATTTACTATTATTATTATTAACATGACCATATAATCCCCAAATGCTTTTACCAAATCAAATTAAAATTAGTTTTATATAGGATATGATACATGAAAAAATATGTAACAGAAAATAATTCCTTTTTTTTTTTTCTATATGGTTATTGGTGGACCAACTTAACCAAAGCTACTACAACAGACAAACATGAAATCAGACAAGAGTGAGGCAGGAATTTAGAAAGGCAAGAGAGGTTGACAGAGATGGGAGTCTGCTCTCAGATTGGGAGTCTGCTAGAATTAATACAGTGGTAGGACCAGTCTCCCTTCAGGCCTGGCCATCAGAAAGAAGGATGGCCCCCATCTGGGCCACGCTGCAGACACCAGCTGTGACTAACTGCAAATGCGCAGGCCTGCCCACTAGTGTGCTGGGCAAACACTCTAATCAGTCCACACAATGAATTTACTCAGATCGCCTCACCTATCTGAGGCTATGGTTTACCCAGATCACACTGATGTTTCACTAAAGTCACTTTGGTTTCTCCCGGTTCTAAAATTCAGTGACTGTATCTGTGTAGGTGTTTTGATTTCTGCCTTTGTATTTAATATTCTCCAGCATGACCTAACCAGCTACCAGGTACTAGGATTCCCAGAAATGTTTGAAGAATGGCATGTTCCAGGTAAGTAAATTTGTCAATTCAGGTCTTAGATGAACCACTGCCCCCCAAAGAAAAACCTCTTAAGGAAAAACAAATATTTTCCTTTCAAGCGTTGTTGAAAAATGTTTGAAAACACACTGATAAATTTTGGTATTGAATAAATGGAAGTAATGGGCATTGCTTAATATTTTTTGATGACTTGAAGCCTAAAGGGATTTGAACAGATGGAGATGGGAGAGGGAAGGGACACAAGAGTGCCAGTGGCAGGGAGTTTTAGGTAGAGAAAACCCACAAACTTACAGAAGCCATAAACCCAAAATCATGGTTCAAATTGTTTTTCCATACCAGTGCAAGAACGAAGGGATGTATCAGTCTAGAGAAGTAAGACGGGGCCAGACCAGAGGACAAACTGAAGAGTTTGGACTTTAGCCCATAAGCAGCAGGGAATCACCAAAGGTTTTTTAGCTAAAAGAACAGAGATTGGGCAGAAGATGACATGATCAAATGAGTGGTTTAGAATAAAACTGGAAACATGTAAATGGAGTGGGTAATGCTAAGTACCATTTGCAGCATACTTGCTAAGGGCTTAACATGCTTTACCGATTTAATCTCACTTTATCGATGAGTAACTGAGACATCAAGGAATTAAGTCAGTGATCCAGATCAGGGGGACTCAAACGTCCTCTAATTCTGCCATCGAGAACCAGTGGAGAAAACCCCATATCATGAAAGCAGTTGGTACCACGTGTGGGACAGAGTACGTGCTCCATAATTGTTAGCTCTTCCCTCCCTTGCCCTTGCTATTATGGGTTGCAAAGGGGAAATCCAGAGGCTAAAATGACAGAATGACACAGTGACATATTTCACTGGTGCACTATCATAGGCATTACCTAGTTCAGGGGCCATGAGTGGTTAACTTGGGATTCAGTCCCCTGAAAATTGCTGCCTATAAGCTGTGACTCACTCTCACTCAGGAATACTCCTGTTTGGAACAAAAATTAGCAATCAAAAGTCAGGAGACCATCATTCTCTATTACTGGAGGCCTCCTCCATGAGGTGATGCACTTTAAGAAGCCACCCAGCTGTGCGCGTTCCAGTGGAGAGATTCATAGGATCTCAGCATTGCATTGCCACATTCAAAATGAGGGCTTGCGTTTTGCCTACTCTGACCGTTTTAAAACAAGATTCCATTTTGATTCCAATACCACACGATGCTAAGGAAGCCTTGAAAACCAGGAACATTTGTTCACCCAGTTCCATGGCAGAGTTCAAGAAGGACTCCACAGTAAATACTTAGGTTGCAAGTAGATGACTGAGCTGCTTTCGTTTCTGAATTGGGAATAATATTTTCCTTCATATTAATCTAATGAACTGAATTGAAAATAAAACTATTATTAAAGTAGGAAGAGGGCAATAAAGATGCACTAGGCTCCACGCCACTGTTCTTCAATTGTTCAAAACACCATTATTGGTTTCAAACATTCTTGCTTGTCAATGAGGGTTAATACCTTATTTGCCTAAAAGCAAGGGGCTTGATCTGACGACTTTCTGTGGCCCCTTCCAGCTCTAAGAACTCTAATAAAATTAGGTTTCGCTAGGCAGAGAGCTCTCCAAAATCTTGACTCATGTCTTAATTGCCTGTAAGAAGCTGGGGGCTAGTCTGGAATGCTAGTTGAATAAATAATACTTAAAAGTAAATGCTGAAAGCTGCCTTTCCTATTTATTGAATGCATATTCAGAATATTATTTCCTTTTCTTCGAATTTAATTAAAGTATCCACTCCATTACGCCTTTTCATAAGGGAGTCATGTTGAAGTCATAATAATCTTAGTGGAATCATTTTCTTTTCAACAAATTAGATACTAACAAAGGTTTATCCTTACAATTGAAGAAAGGAACTAATTCATTATGAAAATGAATAACACACATATGTGCTTATCAAGGGCCCCTAAAATAAATATTTTCATATGAAAACTGTGTTTTTATATCCTAAAATTATTTCCAGCATTTGGCATGGAGCCAAGGCAATTCAAGAACTTTGCCATTTATAGCAAAATTTAGGCTAGGTTGCAGGGCACACCAAAAAAGTATATTAGAGCCTATCTGAATGTTCATGCAGGAATGGAATTTGTCTAACTGATACTCTGAGCTCTGTGAAAGTGAAAGAGAGTCCATATGTTTCCATGGTATATACCTGGCAGAGCACTTACGGGGTAAAAAAAAGCCATAGGCAATGGAAAATTAAGGTCAAAGAAGACACACCTCAACTTCTGAAGGGGGAATCCAAAAGATAAAAGGACACTCACTGATATATGAATATAAACCTATCTTCTCACTTTACTTGGGAGTAAAGACTAGAAGTGAGCAAAAGTAGTTACACTAGGGAAAAGAGAGAAGGTGAGTCCCTTCAGCATTTGAGAAAACATCTGCCTAACCAAGCAGAGACAATTCAGAGGTAAATCCAGAAAATTCCTTTTCCCATCCAATTTAAGAAGAAAGTCTTAAATGGAAATAAATTAGCTTATGATGACACTGAATTGAATTGGGCTTCAAGAAATTATGGGAAAAAGCCAACACCATCCCTGCTGTTAGGAGCTCACAGGCTGGCGGGCAAGACAGAAAAGCACACAAGACAGTTGCCTTGCTGCGTGAAATGGCCTATCAGTGACACGTGCTCACGGCCATAGACGGCCAGAGATCAGAAGGGATGGGGTGCAGGGGGGAGGGCAACTTGTAGTTAGGACTTTTAAAGGAAGGAAGAGACTCTAATCAGAACCTTACAAGTGCTACCTTCCAATAAAGGGATTATTCTCCACTTTTCTCAATAGCACAGAGGCCTGGGTTTTAAGGAAAATCGCTCTGCAAAGACAGGATTGACTTTTTTTAATCTCCTCTAACTCACCTTGCCAAAAAAGATTAAATGAAGTAATGGCCTCCAAACGTCTGGCCTAACTTCCAGATTATCAGAAATACAGGCACGAGAGAAAAACTGAAGAGCCCCATGGGAAACGATCAACCAGACGCATCCTCCATGGAGGACTTTCTCCAAGGCAAGTGGCCTGGTCTCTTTAAAAAGTCAATGTCATAGAAAAAAATGTGAGAGAACAGTTCTAGGCTCTAGAATAAACATAAAAAAGATTTTAGGGCCATAACATGAATTGCAATGCATGAACATTGACTGGATCTTAGTTCAGGGAAAAAATAAACAGCCATAAAAAACATTTTGGAGACACCCAGAAAAACTTAAATATAGACTGGGTATCAGATATCATGAGAAAATTGTTGTTAATTTTCATATTTTGAAATGTCATTGTGTTTACGTGGGAGAATGCTCTTATATTTAGGAGCTAGGTGTTCAAGAATTTAGGAGGTATCATAACATCTGCTTGTCCCAATTTACTTCAAATTGTTAAGCAAAAAATATACGTACATATACATATACACTCACACACACACACAAACAGATAAAGCAAATGCAGCACTACGTTAACAACTAATGAATTTAGGTAGCAGATATACGGATGTGCAATGTACTGTTTTGTCTATTTCTCTATATCTGAAATTTTTTATAAGAAAAAGCTGGGAGCAGGGGAAGAAATGCTGCTAAGACCTTAAACATGTGAAAAGAAAGTAAGTACATCTATAATGAAACTTAAAAGAG
>CAUYRT010071291.1:0-65458 GCA_963574885.1 Lepilemur ruficaudatus
TAGGGCAGGTGTACTAACAATAAACTTCCTTAGCTTTTATCTATCTGAGAATGTCTTTATTGTTAATAGTCCTTCATTTTTGAAACATAGAATTCTTGGTTGACAGGGTTATTTTTTCCTTTCAGCACTTTAAATATATCAGCACGTTGCCTGTGGCCTGCCAGGTTTCTGCTGAACGATCTGCTGATGCTCTTACTGAATATCTCTTGTGTGTGAGGAGCCACTTCTTTCGATGCCTTCAAGATTCTGCCTTTCAGTAGTTTGATTATAATGTGCCTTGGTGGGGGTCTCTTTGGGTTTAGCCCACTTTGAGTTTGTTGACCTTCTTAGATTTGTAAATTTATGTATTTTCTGAAATTTGGGAAATCTTTGGCTATTATTTCTTCAAATAATATCTTCGTATTTTTCCTTCTCCTTCTGGAACTCCCATGTGTATATTGGTTCACTTGATGGTGCCTGTAAGTCCCTTAGGCTCTGTTCACTTTTCTTAATTCTTTTTGCTTCTTAGACTTGTAAAGGAAAATAAAAACCTCAGGACCCCCAACTTATTATGCAAAAAGGAGGAAGGCTGAGTCATGCAACACCCCCTTCCAGATGAATAGCTGTTACTAACATTATGCACCAGCCTGATCCCCACAGAAAGGTAAAGGCCTCAGGTACCTGCCAGGCACTGCCCTTATAGATCATTCATAAGGAAATTCTTTTCTGGCTTCCCATAAACAAGGATATACAAATTGTAGCTTTGGGTCTGCAGGTTAAGTCTAGCTCCTAAAACTAAGGTCTGTTAGATTCCACACTAATAATATTGATTATAGATTTATCTTCCAAGGTGCAGAACAGAGACAAGATCAAACATTCTTCTACCTACCCAGGGGCATCTGTATAACTGATGCTTCCTCTAGTCCCTTTTTCTCTTCTAACATTTGCTTTATCTTATATAAAATATAGATCTCCTGGGTCTTGTCTCCCTACCCAGTACCCTTCTCTTTGTTTCTTTCTTTGTACCCTATCCCCTTTAAAACCTGAATTCGCAAATCCCACTTCAGAAAAACAGCCACTGATTTGTCAGTGGCTTGTGTTTTTCCCAGGCGGGTCCTTAACTTTGGCTTAATAAACCTCCACTGATTGAGATCTTTGCCGCTCATTTTGGGTTGTCAGACTCAGTAATTTAAAATGACCTGTCTTTAGATTCTTCAATTCTTTCTTTTACTTGTTTGAATCTGCTGTTGACCCCTCGTGTATTTTTCAAGAGATCGCAGAATTTTTCGATTTTTTAGCTATTGTGTTTCCAGCTCCAGAATTTCTATTTGGTTCTATTTTTTAATTTTTATCTCTTTGTTGATATTCTCATTTTGTTGGTAGATCATTTTCCTGATTTTTCTTTACTTAGTCTGTGTTTTATTTTAGCTCTCTGTGGATATTTAAGACTCATGTTGTAAAGTGTTTATCTGGTACATTCAATGCCTGTATTTCTTCGGGGACAGTTTCCACCACTTTATTTTCTTCATATAAATGGGCCATGTTTTCCTGCTTTGTTTTGTTTTGGTATGCCTTGTGCTTTTTTGTTGAAAATTAGGCATTTGAAAAAAGTAATCACTTCTTGTATTTTTAGGGTGACTGTGTTGGGGAAGACCTTCACTAATTAGCTGGGCTTTGGGATCAGCCCCTTGTGAAGGCTGGAGGTCTTGCCTGGACCTATGTGTGTGCTATATACAATTCCCTATGTACATGGTGGCTTTTCATTTTCTTAATTTCTCAAAGAATCTTACCTTGGCTTATGGGCCTTAGCTATTCTATTGTATTCCTCTGCTGGGAGTCTCTTGCCCCAGGCATCTGTGGGTCTGTGGTCTTCCTGGGGCTTTTCCTAGCCTGAGGTCTGAGCTGTGATACTTTTTGCTGTCTGAGCTCTAAGTTAGGCAACACAGAGACCAGTCCTCAAAGCAGTCCTCAGACAGATTAATATGTTGCAAATTTGGTCAGCCCTGCTTCCTGCAGAGGGAGGGATCTGGGAACTGGGCTGCCACCTCCTTCAGGCCAAGGGTGTGCCAGGCTAGGAGGTGGTGGGAAAAGGTTTGCATAAAAACACCCCAAATTACGTGTGTTCTGAATGTGGCTTCTTGATTGGGCATTTGCTTTGTTGCTGTAGAACTTTGCTTTCTAGAACTTTTATAAAGTTAATGTAGCCAGTCTCTAGCTGTTTTTTTAATGTTTCTGTGGGTGATTGAGGTCTTGGAGCCTCCTGCTTTGCCATCTGGCTGGGGTCACCCCTCCAGATAATATTCTTTTTTGCCTAGTTGGTACAGCAATGCTTTAACTCGAAGGATTAAAAATATTTGGAGTTCAATTTCTTCAACTGCTTTGGAAAATGCAATAATAAATTGTCAATTTTTTATGCTAAAATCTCTCACATTGAAGGTCTCGTGCTCATTTAGTTGCCACACAACTCTTTGTTCATGAAAAGGGAATTTTACTCTTACAAGCGGTATGATTTTGGGTCAAACAGCATGGAATGGACATAAACAGGGAATGTTCTTTCCCTGCTGTTGGGTGTATTCTCTTGCATGTTCTTTAATTTTGACATAGGCTACTGTGATTTAGAAATTGTATCACTTGTGCGATGGAAAGATGTGGAGAACTAGAGGCCGTCTGAACTGATGTGCAGCTCTCTTAAGTCTAAGCAGAGGACTTAGACACCACCCTACCTGAAGGTGGGGGTGGGCGAACGACCAGCTCTCTAATTCAAAGATTATTCAGCTGCTGTTCTGAACCCAGAATCCATTAATGGCACTAGAACACACTTTCTTTCAAAATATATTCTAAAATCATTTTACAGAGATTTGCCACCGTCCTCCTCCGTGTGCGGTTTGGTCAGCACTGGGGCAGGGCGTGTGTCGTTAGATAAAGATAGACTTCCACTGAGTCCTTTGGCAGTGTAGACTAGACCTTGTGTCCCAAGGCTGTCTCTGGCGTCACCACCATCCATCTTCAAGGAGGTTCTGCTCTGGAACCTGTGTCAGCACACAGGAGGTTCCGGTTTGATTTCACTGGATGCCTGAAAGGGAAGTGAACCAAGAGAGGCTCCTGTTTCCACCCATTTCCATGCCTGTTTGACATGAACAGTGGGCAGATGGAAGTTGTTAGACTGTCATACAGTGTGGAGGTGCTGGGCACAGAGTTGCAGAGGACCTTTCTCACGAGGTGGGCGCTCCTCCACTTTGGTCTACATTGTCAAGGTATTTTTTTGTGTCATTGAATCAGACCTTACCTATTCCTTTAAACTTGGCGTGAAACTTTGACACCCTGATGGTGATTAAAACTTGGGAAGACTTGAAAAATTGATGAAGGGAGGATTTAGGTTTATGTGGCTCATCCCAATAAAGTAATAAGGTATTTTGGGACATGCTAATGGCATGCAAAATTTCTAGAAGGGCAAATGTCTAGTTATTCTGACTTACTAAGACCTATGCTACCTGCTGATAATTCACTTCGGTTATGTTGAAATCTCTTTGGTCATTACAAAACTAATTTTTCATTTTCAATTGTCTTAGGTTGAGTTTTCTAAAAGTGGAGCCTGAGATAGCAATCTGGTTGCATTGGTTTATTGGGGATGTATTCCTGGGAGCAGCGGACAGGAGCACAGGCTTGGGCAGTGGAGGAAGGAGCTTATGCAAGGACGTGGGCCCAGCCAGCGTCTCATTGCAGACTTCCCATGGAGACTCTGGAGCACAAATTGCTCCTGGATCTGCTCTCACTTTGAGAAGTCCCCGGGATCAGTCACTTCTGGCTGCTGCCTTCTGAGAGTGCTGGGGTTGGGTGGGCCACTGGCCATGACTTCTGTGGGAAGGCCCTTTCAGCCAGGGCCAGTCTTCGTGTAAGAGCCAGCGTGGTGGTGGGGGGAGCCTGTGGCAGCCAGACCCACAGGTTCTGGGGTGGTGCACCACCACCACACCAAGCTTGCAAATGGCAGGGGTGATGTAAAGGCATTTTTCAAGGCTAGTGTAGCTTATGTGATTGAGACAAACTCTCTTATATTTACTTTTAATATCTATTTTGTCAGAAGTCAAATTGAGAAAATGCAGGGATGAGAAAAGAAGATAAAGGTAGGATAGATACTTTCTTTAAAATTTAAAAAAAAACTTCCCTATCTTATTAAAACTGTTTAAACTTTTATTGTAAAATAAAACACAGATATAGAATCATAGAAAACATAGGAAACAACTGTATAATATAGTGAATTATTGTAAGCCAGTTGCCCCTGGAATCACCACCCATGTCAGGAACGGGAAATTTGTCCCCCCCAGGAACCCACGTGCCCCTTTCCTGTCACATCCTGCCCCCCCGCCTCCAAAAGTGACCAATGTCTCGACTTATAATAATGACTTCCTGACATTTCCAAGTCTGATCTATAGCTTAATCTTTCCCAATTTAAAAACTTGATGTCTTTTAAGTTTCCTTCAATATGGAGATTCTCCTTCTATCCATTTCTTTTCCTTGAAGTTTATTTGTTAAAGATCCTGGACCTGTTGCCCTATAGCAGTGGTCTCCAACCTTTTTGGTACCAGGGACAGGTTTCATGGAAGACAGTTTTTCCACAGACCTTGGGTGGTGGGTAGATGGTTTCAGGATAATTCAAGCACTTTACATTTATTGTGCAGTCAAACCTCTCTGCTAATGATAATCTATATTTGCAGCCGCTCCCCAGCGCTAGCATCACTGCCTCGGCTCCACCTCAGATCATCAGGCATTAGATTATCGGAAGGAGTGTGCAACCTAGATCACTCGCATGCATAGTTTACAGTAGGGTTCACACTCCTGTGAGGATCTAATACCACTACTGATCTGACAGTAGGCGGAGCTTATACAGTGATGCCAATGATGGGGAGTGGCTGTAAATGGAGGTGAAGCTTTGCTCTCTGGCTCACCTGCCACTCACCTCCTGCTGTGTGGCCTGGTTCCTAACCTGCCATGGACCGGTACCAGTCTGCCACCAGGGGGTTGGGGGCCACAGCCCTGTAGAGTTTCCTTTGCTATAGATTTTGCTAACTGCATACTCATGGCACAGTTCAGCATGTTTCTGTGGCCTCTGTACTCCCTGTAAATTGGTAGCTGTATTTAGAAGCTTGATCAGAATTGGGTCTCTTTGGCAAGTCTAGAAGAGATGTATTTTTCCATCATGAGGCATGTAATGTGTATTGTCCATATTTCTTTGAATGTTATCTTCCTAGCTACATTAGTTCATTGGGGGCTATAAAATGGTCGTACTATAATTCTGTTATTTTGTTTATAGTTATTAGCTGGAACTTTATTTATTTACCTTGCTTTCTAAATATTTCTATTTATTTATTTTTATTTCAGCATATTACAGGGGTACAAATACTTAGGTTACATATATTGCCTTTGCCCCACCTGAGTCAGAGCTTCAAGCATGTCCATCCCCTAGGCAGTGCTAACTGCATCCATTAGGTGTGAGTATACACATCTTCTCGTCCGCACCCAACCTGCCCAGTACCCAATGAATGTTACTACTATATGTACACAGAAGTGTTGATCAGTTAATACCAATTTGATGGTGAGTACATGTGCTTGTTTTTCCATTCTTGTGATACTTCACTTAGTACAATGGGTTCTAGCTCTATCCAGGATAATACAAGAGGTGCTAGATCACCATTGTTTTTTGTAGCTGAGTACAACTCCATGGTATACATATACCACATTTTATTAATCTACTCATGTATTGATGGGCACTTAGGTTGTTTGCACATCTTTGCAATTGTGAACTGTGCTGCTACGATCACTCTAGTGCAGATATCTTTTTTATAGAATGTCTTTTTTTCCTTTGGGTAAAGGAATGGGATTGCTGGATCAAATCGTAGTTCTACTTGTAGCTCTTTGAGGTATCTCCATATACTTTCCACAGAGGTTGTATTAGTTTGCAGTCCCACCAGCAGTGTAGGAGTGTTCCTGTCTCTCTGCATCCATGCCAACATTTATTGTTTTGGGACTTTTTGATAAAGGCCATTCTCACTGGAGATAAGTGATATCTCATTGTGGTTTTGATTTGCATTTCCCCAATGATTAGAGATGTTAAGCTTTTTTTCATATGTTTGTTGGCCATTAGTCTATCTTCTTTTGAAAAGTTTCTGTTCATGTCCTTTGCCCACTTTTTAATGGGGTTGTTTGATTTTTTCTTGCTGATTTTCCTGAGTTCTAATATAGACTCCAGTTATCAGCCCTTTATTGGATGTGTAACATGCAGATATTTTCTCCTATTTTGTAGGTTGTCTGTTTGCTCTCGTGATAGTTTCCTTGGGTGTGCACAAGCAGGAACATTTTAATGAGGACATGCGTCCCTTTCTCTAAAGTTTGGTTACCAATGATATGGCTCATATACATGCTTGAAGTTCCTTTAGTTACAATTTTTGCTTGTTATCTCCAAGAGATGACTGATTAATTTTTAAAATATAATTATGAGGCTGGGGACAGTGGCTCACACCTATAATCCCAGCAATTTGGAAGGCTGAGGCAGGAGGATTGTTTGAGCCCAGGAGCTGGAGGCTGCAGTGAGCTGTGGTAGTGCCATTGCTCTCTAGCCTGGGCAACAGGGCAAGACCCCGTCTCCAAAATTATATATAATTGTGAACGTTTCTATATTACACTTATGTGCTTCCATCCACACTGAGAATCCTAGTTTTCAAGGACACAGTGGATGATGGTTAGCATATGTCATTATTACTCATTGGATTTATCCCATTTCACGTGTGTAACAGAGTTAGAAGTGTTGTGGCCCCTCTTAGGGAGGAGAAGTGAACATAGAAGACAAACGACAAACACACAAAGACGGTACAAGACTGCAGCACCTCTCGCCTGCAGCGTCTTTATTTTAAACACTGTTATTTGGCATCTGTCCCAGTCTGCCCCAACTTTTCTCACCGCTATTTTCTGTTCTCAGAATGTTTTCGTCTCAGCATGGACTGGTTCTCACCGCTCTGCCTCAGGGAGTTGACGATTGCATCTCCTCCTTTGCCCTTTCCCGTTTGCGGGTCAAGGTACCCTGGCTTGTTTGCGAGTCACAAGGTGTCTTGAGGCCGATCAACAGGAAACAGTCCGTGTGAGAACAGGTGTTCCGAGAACTGCTTTGTTCAAACATGGCTGAGAGATGACCCGGTGTCCACTACAAGATCCTTTGCCTATTTTTTGATAAGCTTTTTTCTCACTATTAAGTTGTTTCAGTTCTTTATATATTTTGGTTATCAGTTCTTTATCAGAGGTATGGTTTGCAAATATGTTCTCCCATTAGGTTGTCTCTTCATTCTGTTGATTGTTTCTTTTGCTATGCAAAAACTTTTTAGTTTTTTGTTATCCCATTTGTTTATTTTTGTGCTTGTTGCCTGTGCTTTTGGGTTTATATCCAAAAAATTCTTGCCCAAACCAATATCCTGGAACTATTTCCTTTTATTTTCTTCTAGTAATCTTACGGGTCTTACTTTTCATTCTTTAATTCATTTTGCATTGATTTTTGTATCTGGTGTGACATAGGGTTCTAATTTTATTCTTCTCCATGTGGATATCTAGTTTTCCCAGCACCATTTATTGATGAGACTGTCCTTTTTCCATTGCATGATGTTGGCACTTTTGTCAAAAATTAATTGACTATAAATGTGTGGATTTATTTCTAGGCTCTCTACTCCATTGGTTTATGTGTGTTTTTATGTCAGTGATGTGATGTTTTGATTACTATAGCTTTGTAGTATATTTTGAAGTCAGATAGTGTGATGCCTCCAGCTTTGCTATTTTTGCTCAAAATTGGGGTCTTTTGTGGATCCATATAAATTTTAAGATTGTTTTTTTCTATTTCTATGAAAAATGTTACTGAAACTTTGATAACATATGTTGTTATATAATTCCTCAAATTCCATTAAGCACTAAGTGAGCTGGAACAAATTACTAATAAGAGTTGTGTATCCCCCAGTCATAGCTTTCAAGAAATTTTTAAAAAGAAAAATATTTTAATTTGTTACAGAAATAGATTTTCTTCCCAGATCCAAATCAAAATATATTTCATATTGCAAACCTTTATGTACATGCCACTTTCCAACCAATGTAATGCACTTCTTCTGGATTTGTGTTCCTTTTGACTTCTGCTGTCCTGACCCTCAGTATTCCTATGCTATTCATTTACGTTTTTTTGCTTGATTATACTTAGAATCTAACACTTCCTCCTTCAAGTAGATGCTACCTGGTAAGTGTATCCTCTTGCCACACTGTGATCATCATCTTATTTTTCTTTTGTCTTTATTGTCACCTGAAATCTATCTTCTGTGCTCCCCTTTTTTTTCCT
Source organism: Lepilemur ruficaudatus (assembly GCA_963574885.1). Lineage (NCBI taxonomy): Eukaryota > Metazoa > Chordata > Mammalia > Primates > Lepilemuridae > Lepilemur > Lepilemur ruficaudatus. The sequence continues at coordinate 8,339 of CAUYRT010071291.1, forward strand.
TCCAGTGCAGAGGTTTTCCTGTGCAGATTATTTCATTTTTCTTTTTTCATTTTTCTTTTCATTTTAGGACCCTTGAAGATGGCTCAATTAATTTTTTCCTTCTTTGTATTTTGATTTTACCATAAGGTATTGGCACAAATTTATTTGCTTTTCACTATAGAATTTCTGTGCAACTCACTTGTTTGCTGATCAAAGCTGCAACACTGGTCCTGGTACAGTCGCTCTATGTCCCACCACCCCATACAACACCTGAAACCCTACTCTATCCTTAAGTGAATAGCTTTTAGAGGGGCTTTTAGCCACATATCTTTGTCAGGATTATGATCTACCAAAAGAAGTGTAATGTTTCTTGGGGCTATTAACATGTCATATTTTTTCAAAAGAATTTTGCTTGTTTGACAACTTTACCAGAAGAGAGACCCATGCTCAAACACATGCACACACATGTACACTCTTGCATGTGCAAACTCCATGCAACCTCTTAATCATACTACAGCAACCATCTACCATTTTCTTTGTATGACTTTAATATAGAAACCCATATTTCCCCATAGCGTCAATCTGACATTTAAAAAGATATTTTAACATGAATTCTCCCCTTTTCATGTATTGAGAGAGTTTTTGTATTTCAGTGGCCACATTGTAGTCCATTTGGTTGATAGCATAAATAATTTGTTAGTTATTTGCATCTTTGAGCATAGTACATTTTCTTTTCTAATGATTATCCTTGAATTATGTTTTAGTAGTAGAATACTAGTCGAAAGATACAAACACATTTGTGATTCACTAAATATAACCTTCTTACAAGACTAAACTATTTTATAGAGCCAACAAATCTGGATTCCTGGTAAAAAAGATTTTTTGATAAAAAATAATCGATTTTTAAAACAATTCAAGAAATAGCTTAAAAAATTAATAATCTCTTACCACCAAGTCTTTACACCCACACTTTCTTCCTAGAGAACATGAGGCTTAAATCTATCCAGGCTGCTTCCAAGTTTTAACAGCTGGTTATGGCTATCCCATCACAGTGGTAGAGCAACCCCAGAAGCATGCACTCAGGCTACCATCTTCCAAACATGTTCTATGATTTTCTTTCATTTTTTTCAAAATGTATTTTTAATATTTGTAAAAAATGCATTGTTTCCTGTACTTACTATTTCTTTGATAATTAAAATAAACATAGCCTTTCCTCTAGAGAGGCCAAAACAATTAATTACTATGAAGTTTTCTCTGCAATATTGAGACTTTAACTTTCAAAATAATAAGTTTGCATAGCTTTTTCTTCTATTTTATAAGTAAAACATGGTATTGAAGGAATGTAAAAGAAACCATAAAAAGAATCTAAGAGAGAAATGTCTATTCATGTCATTTGCCTCTTTTAGTGGGATTATTTGGTTTTTCATGTTGAGTTTCTGAAGTTCCTTCTATATTAGTCCCCTGTCAGACAAGTAATTTGCAAATATTGTCTCCCATTCAACAGGTTGTCTTCACTCTGTCGTTTCTTTTGCTGTGCAGAAGCTTTTTAGTTTGATTAAGTCCCGTTTGTCTATATTTGTTTTTGTTGCCTATGCTTTTGAGGTCTTAGTCATAAATTCTTTGCCTACATCAATATCCAGGAGAGTTTTCCCTAGATTGCTTATAGTATTTTTTACAGTTTTGGGTCTTATGTTTCAGTCTTTAATCCATCTTGAGTTGATTTTTTTTTTTTACTGAAGTATACTTTACATATCATGCCTGTACTCAATTTTAAGTGTACAATTAAATGATTTTCAGTGAATTTACCGAGGTGTACAGTTAAGCTACGATTGCTTTTTAAACAAATGTATTGCTTTTGCCTTATTTTCTTTAAGCTTGAGACTAAAGCGAAGCCAGAAAGGTAAACTGGTAAACTTGTCCAACTATTACTTATTTAGTTTACTTGCAGATTAGAGCTGAGGCAAATGGTTTCAGGATATGTCCTTTGTGCTAACTGCTTTCTAGAAACATCTTGATTACGGCCATTGGGCCCAGAAGTAAGTCTGAGAAGATATGCTCTGGGGGAAGTGCTGAGCATTCTGACAAATGATCTGTGATTCTGTAAACTTTGGATTTATTTACTTACTATAATGGAGATAGCAAATAGAAAGATTAATACCTTTGTCAAAGAAGTAAAGCTAGATGGCATAATCTCTTCTTAAAATTGCTAAGGTGGATAATGTTAAAGGAATCATGTCAAAATACTGCTGACAGAACTAAGTATTAATAAAGAAAATACTGATCATATGTGATAAGAAGGGGGGTTAGTGAAAAGGATCATGGGCTCTAAAAGTCAGATCTGAGTCCCAACTTGGGCACTGCCATTTAAGAGCTGCGTGGCCAAGAATAAAGATCATAACCAGCACTTTGGGAGGCCGAGGCGGGCGGATCGCTCAATGTCAGGAGTTGGAAACCAGCCTGAGCAAGACCGAGACCCCGTCTCTACTAAAAATAGAAAGAAATCAATTGGCCAACTAAAAATACGTAGAAGAAATTAGCCAGGCATGGTGGCACATGTGTATAGTCCCAGCTACTCGGGAGGCTGAGGCAGAAGGATCGCTTGAACCCAGGAGTTTGAGGTTGCTGTGAGCTAGGCTTGATGCCACGGCACTCTAGCCCGGGCAACAGAGTGAGACTCTGTCTCAAAAAAAAAAAAGAGATCATAACCTCCTGATCTTCCATTACCTCTTTTGTAATATTTACCTCATATGGTATTGTAAGGATTATATAAATGAAATAACATAAATATGCTTAACGGAGTGTCTGGTACACAGCAAGTCCTAAATAAATAGTTAATGGTTGGGCCATCTAGCTCAAGGGTTCAATTGTGACTGCACATTAGAATCCCCTGAGGAACTTTTAAAGGAAATCAGTGGCTGAAGCCCATTTCAAACCAATTAAATCAGAATATCTGGGGAAGGAGCCAGGCATTGGTATCTTTTAAAAGCCCTCAAGAGGATTCTTTTTTTTTTTTTTAAGGTGACAGAAATGTTCCACTTTTTATTATAATTGTTATATGTGTCTATTTATTTGCCAAAATGTATTGAACTATAGAACTATACAGCAATTGGTATAATTTATTATATGTAAATAATACCTTAGAAATGTTGATCTAAATAATTCTTAAAAAAACCATACTTACACTGAGAATCCCTTCTACAAAGTACCCAACTGGTGGCAGTCTTGAAAATCTCCAGTAGTAAGACCCTTTTTGCCTCCCAGACAGAGCATTTTATTCTAAATATCATTTCCTTAAAAGGAGGCAACATCCGTCTCTGCAATTTCTATCACTGGTCCTTGTTCTGCTTTCTGAAGACACATATAACAAGGTGAAATCCTTTTCTCCATGGCCTTGTAAAGTGTTCCCATCTCCAGGGTAAGATGCTTATTTCCTTCAAACTTGCTTCTATGACATGATTTGAGCTCCCCTTCTTCCCATTTGGTCTGGGGCCTTTTCTAAGTGTGCTGCTGAGGAAGAAAAGCTGCATTTCAGGTGAGACCCTGCCAGCTTGGGACAGAAGCAGCTTAGTAGTAACAATTTTCATTTCAGATACTCCATATCCAGGAATTCATCGAAAGATGGGGTTAGTTTTTGTTGCAGACACATCACACTCCTGACAGAGAAATTGCAATTGTGTTTCTGTTAATTGCAGCTGCAGTCCTTCCTGTACTTGAAGTTGATTTGCATATTTACATGTACAACTTTACATATATTTCTACAAAATTCCTTCTTTCATTCAATAATATTCATTGTGCTAAGCACTTGGTATGCAGAGCCAAACAAAACTGACTTGGCTCTTAATTCTAATGGAGTTTAAAATTTAACACAGGAGAAGAAAAAAAGAAAATCCCAAATAACTATTTACAGATGAGTTTTTCAAGTTATTTCAGCTATCTGAGCTCTCAAAATCATCATTTCTTGTGCCTCAATTCCCTTTCACCAGGGGATATATGTTTCTGCCTGAGCCTCTGAGAGCTCCCTAGGTAACCACATAACACAGGTCCCTCTACAGATGCCCTTTTCCTCTTCCTGGTGATGTAGACTGCATTGTCAGTTTCATTTTTGGCAGCCCGCCATTCTTTCTAGATTGCTCTTTCCTTTTAGAGTCTAAGATCACAAGAAACATGCCTGTAACTTTCTATAAACTTTGTGAAATCTGCCTTCCTGCAGTTGAGACACGTGACAGACTAGACCTAGTGCTTCCTCTCTCCCTCCCTCCTTTTCTCTCTCCACTTTCCTGAACTCTGGAGACAGGCTCTTACCAGAGATTACATAACTTCCTCTTCACCAGCCAGTTCCTCTTCCTTGGAATCAATTCCCCCTACTTCACAAAATTTTAAACCTGAATATTCCCTCTACCAAAGCGGTTTCTTCTTGATAAAACTGTAGGTAAGAGTTTTAAGAAAGGCTACATTCTTCCAAATATTTTTCTCTGTGAATAACGTCAAATCAGGAAATTAATTATTGTAATTCAAATCCACTTTATATTACAGTATTTAGGGTTTTAATGCACACTCCTACAAAAATGTTCACGAGAACATTCTGTCTTACCTTCATTTTCTGCACAGTACTTAGACAAGTGTGAAGTATTTACTAAAATGAGATTAATCAAAGAGTATTTATTAAAGATAACTTTTATTGAGGACTTGTTATATGTCAGGATTAAGGTTTTTTTCCATAAAAGTAAAAAAGTTTATTTTATCCTTTAGAAGGACAAAGAGAATTGGGAGTGGAGAGAACAGGGAGAAGGCTTTGCATCTCAAAGAGAAGGGAGATGCCAGCAGGAAGCCAAGGGGCTGGATGTTTTTATAGGGACAAAGAAAAAGAGAAAAAAAAAAGTAATTGTTATGGAGTAATTAGCAGGCAGCTGCTAGAGGTCAACTTGTCCATCTTTGTTGTTGTCTCTGTTCCTGGAGACTTGGTTATCTCCAAGATGTAGTCAGGCTTACCGTAGGGGACATGAATTTGCCCCTGAGATATGGGCAGAAAACTAAGGCCTGGAGTTTGCCCCCCTGCTCTCCTGGAGCTTCTCAGGAACACCTTGAGGCTATAAAACAAATTCTAAAAGCAGTTTTGGACAATGTTAGGAGAAAGATCTACATTTCTTTTTTTGTCTGTTGGGCTCCTTTTATATGTGAGAAAAGAACCCTGCAAGACCAGCCAGCAGAGCAAAAAGTAGGGAGAGCTCAAAGGATTGATTGTTAGCTGCTATTAAAAAATTACAGGATTAGATATTTTCCTGTTATTTTGGCAAAGCCACCCTTACATAAACCCCAATTTCGTAACTTTGCTTAGCAATGTAAGATGATTATAGCTATCTATGATTAAATACATAGAAGACCACAAACTCTCAGAAGTCTGAGAAAAACTAATGTTCTATTGTGAAAACCAACACAGTCTGAGCATCCCAAAGAACTACTAGCCTATAGTATTACTTAGCATTATGTATAAATATGAAGATGCATTCAACAAAATTTGTTCTGAGTGTTTACAGTGTGCCAGGTGCTAGTCTAGGCACTGGAAATGTCAGTTCTTGGCATGCTCATGGCTGAAGAATGACCAGACAGGCCAAAGTAAGGCAAACATGAAAATGAGATTTATTGAGGGGAGAAAGATGGGATTATAGGGCAAGAGGCAAGAAAAAGGTTTTTTTTTTTAAAGATATAGGTTTATGGAATAGAGCATGATACATACACCACAGATGACGATTGGACCCATTGTCGCAGCAGGAAAAGAGGATTCAGTTCTTCACATACATTTTTTCATTTTTACAAATGAGAAAACAGAGGCTTAGAAAAGATTAAGTTATTTGTCCTTGGTCATAGATTTAGCTAGGTCTGATTTTGAAAACCTTGCTCTGGACATCTTTATATTATGCCTGCTAAGTGGCTGCTATGGAGAAATAGGGCAGTCACTTTAAGAAAGGAATGTGGTAAGACCTCCAGGAATCCTCTCCGTAGTCTTCTAGTTCTTTATGATGGGCTCTCACTCTTCACACCAATCAATGTCCAGGAAAAGGCCAAAAACAAGTAGCTTTGTGAACCACAAACAGAATTCACATGCTCTCTTAGAAGGTTCTAGCAACAGTCTCAAACTACCTAAACCAGGGCATGTTTAGGTGTCATCAGGTTACTTTCAAAATCTTGGATTGCACGTCCTATTTCCCACCTACATTATCACTCTATGCTTCTAGGTCAGGAGTGGCTAACTGGCAGCTGCCACCTGATATGGCCTTGTTTGGTGACTTTGTTCTCCTCCACAGTTACAAGAGTCTGTGTAACCAGGCAGGTGCTGTGCTCTCTTGGTCTGTTATGTTAGTTGTATGTTCCTATAGGCAAAGCATTTTAATAATGCTACCTTGGTCTTAGGTTGAAAAGAAAGAAATTTAGGACTCTCTCCCCTATTCCCACCAAAGAATGAGAGACTGCCACAGTTTATCTGTCACACACCATGAGGCAATACATGTTGTGTCAAATGAATGAGTGGCACATGTGAGGGAAAGGGTAGAGGCAGGAAGCAGTTCTGAGGCTAGGCAGGGCCAGCAGTGGGCCCAGCTCGCTTTAGAGAAATTGATGCTCCTCTTTGAAAAATATGAGCTGTCATTTCTCTTCACCTCCATCTCTATCCCTATAACACCCTAAGAAAAGATGACCTCATACTTATCTATTTATTTTAGTATACGAAACAAACCTTCAATGTATGCCATGGCCACAGGAAAGGCTACAGCAGGATACTCCATGAGATCTTACTATATTTCTGTTTTTATTGTGATACAGTAATGTTATTACATACATGGTATAGCTGTCCAGATGGTCCAAAGTAGGATAAAAGTAAAGTTTCTCACAATGTCTGAAAGTAATTAATTTATTATTTATACTTTAAGTTAAAGTAACTTATTAAAATAGCAAAGAGGGCTGGGTGCAGTGGCTCACGCCTGTAATCCTAGCACTCTGGGAGGCTGAAGTGGGAGGATCACTTGAGGTTGGGAGTTAAGAGACCAGCCTGAGAAGAGTGAGACCCTACTCAAAATGGAAAAAAAAAATTAGCTGGGTGTGGTGGCTCACGCCTGTAGTCCCAGGTACTTGGGAGGCTGAGGCAGCAGGATCACTTCGGCCCAAGGGTTTGAGGTTGCAGTGAGCTATGAAGATGCCACTGCACTCTAACCTGGGCAACAGAGTGAGATTCTGTCTCAAAAAAAAAAAAAAAAAAAAAAAAGCAAATGACTCAGTGTTTGGCATTCTGTTGTAGGAAAAATCTGAAGACAGAAGAACTACACAGAAGGAACATGTTATTTAGCATCTTCACCTTTTGATCCCCATAGAAGACAATGAGAAGTCACACCGGAACAATGACGATGACTTCAGTCGGCAGCTGGCCTTGCTCTTCCCATGGAACACACTTTATAACTAATCACAGCGACCAATTGCCACAAAACGTCTCAGGAGCACCAAATGTTACTGTCTGTCCCATGGATGAAACATTACTATCTACTGTGTTAACAACATTCTACTCTATTATTTTCATCGTGGGACTGGTTGGGAACATAATCGCCCTCTACGTATTTCTGGGTATCCACCGCAAAAGAAATTCCATTCAAATTTACCTACTTAATGTAGCCATTGCAGACCTCCTACTCATCTTCTGCCTCCCTTTCCGAGTAATGTATCACATTAACCAAAACAAGTGGACATTAGGTGTGATTCTGTGCAAGGTTGTGGGACTACTGTTTTATATGAACATGTACATTAGCATTATTTTGCTTGGATTCATCAGTTTGGATCGCTACATAAAAATTAATAGGTCTATACAACAACGGAAGGCAATAACAACCAAACAAAGTATTTATGTTTGCTGTATAGTATGGGCACTTGCTCTTGCTGGATTTTTAACTATGATTATTTTAACACTTAAGAAAGGGGGACATAATTCCACAATGTGTTTCCATTATAGAGATAAGCATGATGAAAAAGGAGAAGCAATTTTTAACTTCGTTCTTGTAGTAATGTTTTGGCTAATTTTCCTACTAATAATCCTTTCATATATCAAGATTGGTAAGAATCTATTGAGGATTTCTAAAAGGAGGTCAAAATTTCCTAATTCTGGTAAATATGCCACTACAGCCCGCAATTCCTTTATTGTACTTATCATTTTCACTGTGTGTTTTGTTCCCTATCATGCCTTTCGATTCATCTACATTTCTTTACAACTAAATGAACCATCTTGCTACTGGAAGGAAATAGTTCACAAAACCAATGAGATCATGCTAGTTCTCTCATCTTTCAATAGTTGCTTAGATCCAGTCATGTATTTCCTGATGTCCAGTAACATTCGCAAAATAATGTGCCAACTTCTTTTCAGACGCTTTCAAGGTGAAGCAAGCAGGAGTGAAAGTACTTCAGAATTTAAACCAGGATACTCCTTGCATGATACATCTGTGGCAGCGAAAGTGCAGTCTAGTTCTAAAAGTACTTGATGTAAACATATTATAAGAATAATATAATACAGCCTTAATTCTCTGAGGAACTAAATTACGAAACAAAGCTCCAGCATTTATAAAACTCAGATCTTCTCAAAGATCTGTTTGTATCTGTGATGTTTCATTTGCTTAATTGCAAACTATTTCAAGGCAAAAAAAGCTTATATTCATCATTACATTTTAAATCTGTACATAAAATCTTTTAAAAATACTTTGTTAAGCTAACACTCTTAACATGGATCATAAAGTTAAGTGAAATTCATGGCTTTAACAACAAAATAATTAAAGGAAGTACCATAGTTTCTCAAGTCACTAAAGCAGTTATTAAAATCAAGCACTTGATACTAATTTAAATTATGTTTAAAAGTAACTGATTTGAGGACTGACTTAAAATGTCAGAAAATTAATGTACATTTATCATTTTAAAGCTTGTATAATTTGCTGTGTTCATTTATGCCTAAACCTCTATAAAAGATGAAATGATAATTAATAAAATTCTAATAAAAATGAGATCACCCACCATCTATTTCTGCTTAAATAAAAATGGAAAGAATTTAAATACTGTACAGTAAAAATCAAACAACAGATAAGCTAATAATTTAATAGCCTGGCAACAGGATTTAAAACTGTACTTAACAGATTTATAAACAATTCAGCCACCACAGCTACACTTTGGTAAATTAAATTGAAGATGTGCATATCCTATAATCCAGCAAGCTTATTATAAGGTATGTATCTTCCAGAATACTCAAATATATACATAAGAAAACATATATAATGATGCTCAGTGAACTACTGTTCATAATACTAAACAATCAGAAATAATGAAGTATGTATCAGCTAAGGCATGGAGAAGTAAAATGTGGTTTATTCGCAAAATGGAGTACCATACAGCACTTCAATGAAATGAACTACACCCACATGCATCAACATGGGGATATCTCAAATATAATGTTGAGTAAAAGAAGACACACACACAAAATTGCAAAAGGGTATGTATCACATGAAATCATCTACGTAAAATAAAAACACATAAAGCAATACCAGATTCTTTATGGAGCTGTACATATACAATAAAAATGCAAAACATGCATGGTAATATACATAAAAACTAACTTAATGTTAATGGTTACATCTAGAGAGATTTGAAGCAAACATGGCATAATGTTAATGTCTATTAAATCCGGGTGGTAGGTACATGGTTGTTATATTATTTTTGGTAAATTTCTGGGCCTTTGAAATATTATATTTTGTAACAATAAAGAAAACATGTAGATTAGAATTAAGAGGAGCAAACTCTGCAATTTTCATGTATGTTCAAAAATAATTGGACAGTAAACTCTAAGAGAAAGGGATCTTTGTCTTGTTTATCAACTCCCTGGAGCTTAGTACATTGCTTGGCATATAGGGGATCAACATATATTTGTTGAATAATTGAATGAATGAATGATTGAATGAAAGGATGGATGAATGAAAGGAACAGGGAGGAAGGGAAGGAAACGGTGCTTAAAAGAAAAAAAATTACACGTAGTTAGCTTTTTTCCCTAGCCAATCTATCTGGATATAGCTGTATAGGACATCATACAATTGCAACCTGAGGGGTATCTTGAAACAAACATTTTTGAAAGTTTGGCTAGCATTTGTCCAATTCTTTGGTCATATACAGAACCAGAATGCTGTTGACTGAATATGTAAATGCCTGTTATGACAAACTCCAAGGACCCATTCATAAGTTTCTATCACAGAGTAGGAGAATTTTTTATAGTCAGACTTAAGTTAAAACTTAAGGTAGGCCATTGGCTGGGAAATCAATGTTAAACAGCATGAAGATTTTTATTATAGCTGAATTTATCTTAATGAGATTTGGCTTGTACACAGTGATCAGTAAACTATATTTCAGTAAGTGCACACAATTGGTTGAATAAAGAATAGGTCAAAGCAAAATATATTTAAAAAACAAGTATCATTTGAGGATAAAAATTGAAATGTTCAGAAAAATTAGAGGTTCAGAAAAAAGTAATAAAATTATGTTACTTGCTTTACCCTGACGAATGTTAACAAATATCATCTGAATGAAATTCAGCATTTCTGCTTGTATGATTTTAAATCACGAAAACTTTGATTTCCCTCATGTCCTCAAAATCAAAAATTTATTTTATATTACTGGTAAACATTTTATATCCCTACATGACCGTGTTATAAACATACAATTATTAGTTTTAAGGAACATTTAAAATAAATATAAATATACTCATAGTTCTAGAAGCTGCCTTATTATTTATATTAAATGAAATGAACCCTAAGAAGCCCTGCACAGTGACATTCTTAAAAAAAATATACAAAGTATACTGAATTAATTCTTGATATAGTATTATTTGCAGTAAAATAAATTTTTATGGAAGTCAATCTGTCTATAATCTCATAACAGATTGTTTATTGATAGAAGTTTCACTAACAGCATGCCTTACCAGAATCCCTCGGTATATTTCTAAATTTTTATAAAAAGTATGCTACTGACTTATCAAATTTAAGGCTACTTATTATTAATACATATACTCTTTTATTTCTCACTGAGCATTAGTGTTTGCAAATAGGAAACACTGTTCCTACCTTCCCTAATCTGAGGTTTAGTTCTAGAAGTATTAAGAAAAGGGAAATTCAGAAGATATATATATATCGCCATCTTGCAAAAGACCTTCAGAACAAGTTCCTAAATAACATCTCACTTATGCAAAACCAAACAAGGGCAAAATGAATTGCTTGGCTGTCAGAGTGAGACCTCTCAATATTGAGTATTGCTGTTAGTTTTGGAAAAGTATTCTGTAGAGGCAGGTTTGATGGTGGTTGAATTTCTAAGATCAGGTCAGTAGAAAAAGAATTGTCTCTTCTAGTACAGAAAGTTTTATTTTCAACTTTTAAAAATGGTATCTTTAGTTCTGCTAAAGTGCAAGTAGAATTAACATAATTACAACTATTTAAACCAAAACCTTACTGAAAGTTGGGCACAAGAGAAAAGCAACATGAAATAGAGTTCTTTTAACAGGCAACCTTGATGCTGCAAAGACATGTTAATAGGCTAATTTTAGGCTTTCAAAATATAATAAAAACTGAGAAACAGATATTAAAATATATTCTTATCCTACAATAAGGAAAATACTAGGGAGCAGATGCAAGTATAAACTTATTAGTGGAACAGAATATACATCTCTAAACAGACCCTAGATGATATATGAGAAAAGTAAAAAAATATGAATATGACATAGTAATGGCTCTCAAAAGGATGAGGGCAGGAACACATCAGAGGGAGATCTAAGATTCTGTTAGTCGAGGAATGCTAATATCTTGCAAAGGTGGGGTTAAGTGTATTTCTGAAAAGCTTCCTAGGTGATTCTGATAGATTCTCCTCCTTCAGAGAGAATCACTGCAAATAAAAAAAAAATCACAAAAAAGATCAGGAAGGAAGGGATGGATTAATAAGTAGTGCTGTGCCCCTTTAAAATAAAAAGCCAATTTACAGCCTCATCACGTATCACACCAAAAAAATTATAAGTGGGTTAAAGAGTTAAATGTAAATAATGAGACCATAAAAGATTCAAGAATACAGGCCAGGTGTGGTGGCTCATGCCTGTAATCCTAGCACTCCAGGAGGCTGAGGCAGGAGGATTGCTTGAGCTCAGGAGTTTGAGACCAGCCTGAGCAAGAGCGAGACCCTGTCTCTACTAAAAATAGAAAAATTAGCCAGGCATCCTGGCATGCTTCTGTTATCCCAGCTACTCAGGAGGATAGCTTGAGCCCTGAGTTTTAGGTTGCAATGAGCTATGATGACACCACTGTACTCTATCCCGGGTGATGGTGTAAGTCTGTGTTTCAAAAAAAAAAAAAAAGATTAAAAAATATGTAAGTGACTAACTCATCTATGGATGGGACAGAACTTTTTATTAATAAAACAATAGAAAAAAACTATAGGGAAAAATGCATAGATTTGACTTAGAAATTTAGATTCTTTGCCAAAAACTATAAAGAAAAATAGAAGCAGAAGTACAAAGCAGGAAAACTATTCACAAGAGATATGACATTTATTGGAGAGCCTTTTATGTCAGGAATCAACAAACACCATTAATTTGCAAAGAAGCTTGTACAGGTATTTTTGATTGGAAGAAAGCATTTGAAACTCAGAATATAATCTGAATTATGTCAACTTGGATGAGAGAGAAACTATGGCACACTCTCACATGTTGGTCATGGCTTTTGTCATGGCTATATGGCCCAGTTGAGTGGCTGCCATAGTGCCTCAGTCTGAGTTTCCAGACTCAGAGAGCTGGTTGCGCAGTGGTAACAATGAGCATAGAACTGGAAAGGAGGTACTAGATTTGTCCTAAACTTCTATTTTGCCTCTTATTTTTTCTTCCTTTAAGTTCACAGGCAGGGAATAGGAAGCAAAATAAAATTATTTATTTACGTGCCCTTTACTGTGCTAGATGCTTCACATGCATTATCATCAGTTAATCTTCGTTGCATTGTGATGTAATCAGCAATTGTATTTTGCATATGTGGGGATGCAAGTGGCTAGACTTCCATTCCATTCACTGTCTTCCAGACATTGTCTCTGCTAATGCTTTTCGTTTTTGTTTCATTTTTGTTTCATTCTGCCAAAGCACATGGTGATTGCTGAGATGTCTTTTATTTTTTTTTCTTTATTGGGGGAAAACTACAAAGCATTTACAGTATAATGTTTACAGTCACAATTTGTAGTGAGCTGATTTCCCAAAATATATTACCACTCAAGTTGACTTATCTTGTTACATTCAAAAATCACTAGAGCAAATAGACTACCCACAGAATGGGAGAGAATATTTGCTCTTTACACCTCTGACAAAGGTCTGATAACAAGAATCTACCAAGAACGCAAAAGAATTAACAAGAAAAAATCAAAAAACCCCATTTATAAATGGGCAAAGGAGATGAACAGAAACTTCTCCAAAGAAGACAGAATAATGGCCAAAAAACATATAAAAAAATGTGCCTGTTTTTAAGATCTTCTCTTTTTCTTTGGTTTTCTGTAATTTCACTACAGTATACCTATGTATGAATTTCTTTATTTTTTTTGTTTATTTATTTTTAATTAATTAATTTTTTTTTTTAATTTTTGAGACAGAGTCTCGCTCTCTTGCCAGGCTAGAGTGAGTGCTGGGGCATCAGCCTAGCTCACAGCAACCTCAAACTCCTGGGCTCAAGCGATCCTTCTGCCTCAGCCTCCCAAGTAGCTGGGACTACAGGCACGCGCCACCATGCCTGGCTAATTTTTTTATATATATATTTTTAGTTGGCCAATTAATTTCTTTCTATTTTTAGTAGAGATGGGGTCTCGCTCTTGCTTAGGCTGGTTTCGAACTCCTGGCCTTGAGTGATCCTCTTACCTTGGCCTCCCAGAGTGCTAGGATTACAGGCGTGAGCCACCACGCCTGGCTGAATTTCTTTATTTTTAATATGTTTAAATATCAATGAATTTATCTTTTATGAATTTATTTATCATGTGGAAAATAGAATAGGGAGTGAATTTTCAACCTTGGATGAAGAGTGGCATTAAGATAAATTTAATTTATGAACTCTTAGGGCTTATTTTAGAGCCTTTTGGGGACAAAATTATTACTATTCAACATAAGTTTTATTGACAATAGAATCGCTGATACACTCTCCAACTGCTTTACTTCTTTGTCTCTCTCGGTAAATTCAGAACTCTAGCAGAGGAGAGAGTGTGATTTATTGGGTCCTCCCAAACCCCAATAGTGAATAGCTGCAGCTGTGAAGGAAAAAAAAGAGCAAGAATGGATTAACTCCTTGCTTAGTCCTTTTTTCTCTATTTGATTTGCCAAGTAGGAAAGAAGATTTAATAGATTAACTAAGATTGTTGAAAAGGCAAGTTAGTCATTTCTCTGATCAAGCGGAATGAGGAAGTCTTTATTCCTGACTGTTGGTATAGGAGTGGTGAAGCCCATTGGAATTCAACGCCCTGCCCTGGGACCTGTTTCTGGCACCTGATTCCTTATGATTCTGGATGAGTTACTTGATCATAATAACTATACCACGGGGGTAGTTATAATTACTGTTTGTAGAGGAGGAGTCATGACCCTGGGAAGTTGGGTGAGATAATATCTGTAAGGTACTCATGAAAACACCCAGTAAATGGGAGCGGCAAGAAAGACTTATGACTCTAGCATGTAATTTCTCATCAAGTAAGTCCCTAATCAGTGGACTTACTGGATTCTAGAAAAGACCCATACCAAATCCAGAAAGAAAGAGAGGTATTTATATATGTTTGTGTGGCATAATCTAAATCTTATGAGCATACTGTTTGTGTGTGTGGATTAAGAAATGACTCGACTGGCTGGGTGCAATGGCTCATGCCTGTAATCTTAGCAATCTGAGAGGCCAAGAAGGGAGGATTTCTTGAGCTCAGGAGTTCGAGACCAGCCTGAGCAAGAGTGAGAACCCATCTCAATTAAGGAAAAAAAAAAAAAAAAGGAATGACTCAACATTCTTGACTCATTCCTCTTTTCTCAACCTGATCTAACACCAGAGCCTTAGCTATTGCATTCTATTTCCTCTCAATGTATGGCTATTTTTATTATTATTTCTATTTGTGAAGATTCATCCTGTTCTGAAATTTAAGCTTTGTTCTTCTTCAATATATCACTGGCTGCAACTATTTATGTTGATGAAATCTCTCTTCCGTGCATTTCTCTACTTTGGTCATGTGCTAACATGAACAATGGTGTTGCGTAAGTGAGAGAGGAAGAATAGGGCCTCAAAAGGATTCCCCATAGCCCAGTTCTGTGACACTTCTTGAATAACTCCAAGCAACCTTATTAACTCTGAAGTAACTCAGGGGTTTGCTCTTTAACTATATCATATTCACTCTTGTGTAAGCTAGTGGTCTCCAAAGTGGGGTTCTGAAGATGGTCTATGTGAAAACAAAAGAACTATTATTTATGTTTAGTTTTAATTTCATCCTTTAAATATTCTAAGATTAGTGCATTTGAATGTGCAATATACATGTATACTTTTTAGAAATATATACATATGCAGTTAGTACATGCACAAAACTATTTTTTTGCTGATGGGAGAGTAATTAAAACAATTTGAACATCACTGGTATTGGTTATATTTGCAGATTTAGAAATTATTAGCTTTAGCATATTGTTAATGAAGGCACAAATAAACCTTTAGTAATGAGATTTTCTAAAGTTTCCATATCATTTATATCCAGTAATGGGTGAACTTCTACTATTTAAAGTTTTACATTTTGTTTTTTTGTAAAATCATGTCCAGAACATAACAAATTGTATGGTGGAAATATTGAGCAAAACACGAGTAGAAATGAGATAGCACTAAATCTCTTCAGAAGCATTAGTCAGTGCTGAGTTTCTAAGGCAGAATTACAGCATTTGGCTTGTTAAGACTTGCTCTCTCAAATGAAGTATCCCAATATGGGATGAAATGTGTTTCTCAGAGGGTCACATAGAACTTTCAAATATGTTATCTTCTAATTCAAAAGTAGATTTTCATTTTCAAGTCTATCTTGGTTTTTGAAATACAAAAGAAGGATTCTTTCAGGTAGTTTTTAGGTGAGGAAAACAGGCTGCAAGGGAGAGGAGAGGTGACTTCTTGAAGAGAAAGAAGGTAATGCAATAGGATTGGGTGGGAGAAGTCAGCCACAAAAGGAAGAAAAAGAAAGGTTCAACCTTTCTTGTGAAATATCAAAGGGCTCCACAAGTGAGCTGAGGTATGGGAGAGGATTCAAGATGGCTGCCGTACAGTTTCCTGGGGCTGCCATAACAAAGCACCAGACACCGGGTGGCTTAAACTACAGAAATTTATCCTCTCACAGTTCTGGAGGCTGGAAGTCTGAAATCAAGGTGTCGACAAGGCCAGGCTCTGTCTGAATGCAGAAGGAGTTGTCCCTCCTTGCCTCTTGCAGCTTCCGGTAGCCTCAGGTGTTCCTTGGCTTGTAGCAGCATCACCTTAACCCTCTGTCTCCTGGCAGCCTTCTTCCTTCTGTGTCTCCGTCCAAATTTCTCTTTTCTTATAAGGAACCAGCCATATTGGTTAAGCGGCCCACCCTACTCCAGGATGACCTCATTTTAATAATTACTTCTGTAGTCACCCTATTGCTAAATAAAGTCACATTCTGAGGTACTTGGAGTTAGGACTTCAACATGCCTTTTTGGAGGCCACAATTCAACCCATAAGAGCTTCTGGGTGGTCTGAAGTTTCTTAGGAGAGAGATGGAAAGATCTAACAGCAAGTCTGGATTTCAGGGCTCTGAGTGGGAGCCATGAGAATGGATTGAGGATGACTCTCCTTAGTCATTATAAGCCAGGACAAGAATGGGAAGATGTGGAAAAATACTGTGGGACATCAGGGAAAAGAGGATTTGCCAGTATCTTATACAGCCGCCATGTTAGTATTATGATAAATTGGGTGTTTCTGTTGCTTAACCTTGTGGAGTGGGAGAGTGGGTGAGTGGGTGAGTCGGGGCTGCTGGTCACTGGTGTCCCCCACTCAGCCACCCTGGCTCTCCAAGGCTGCTGCTGGTCTGTTTGGTGCGTGCTCCATTTTGATTAATGCCATTTCAGTTGTTCAATCTTGTGACTGCCACCCCTGGGAATAGCTAATTAAAGAAATCCTGGCTCTAAGGAGGGAGGAAGAGGAGTCGGCTACACAGACAAATTTTTGAAAACTTTGGTGGTAGAAGGAAGGTTATTCTAGCCTGACGGGGGAACAAGGCTAACGGAAGACATTTTATTTTATTTTATTTCTAATGTAGATGTGATTTGAACACGTTCATTGTCAAACAGGATGGCTCAAGGCCCTGCTGTGGGAGCAGGCACATTGGTGCTGGGTTGCCACTGGAAGGGAGCTAAGTGTTCCTACTGAGAAATTATTTTACTCCAGGTCTGACCTTTCTAGAAGTGTCTCGGCTCTGAGTCAGGGTAGCTGGGATGAATGCCCTAACTCATGGATGCTTTCTTAGTTTGGAATCCTTCCTGGCCATCTGGCAGACAAAGATATAGCTGTTCTCTCCTCCTGGGGACCATGCTGACTGGGCACACACAGACGTACCATTGCTGGAGGCAAGCAACACGAGAGAGGCCAGGGCCATTCTTGATTTCCTCCCCTTGCCCTTCTGCCTTTTAGTGACCAACTGACCTAGTTTCCAATGGGAATAAAGATGCAGTGACTTCCTTTAATATTTTTTTACCAGTATAATTTAATCTGAGAACGTTATGCTTCTGAGTGAATAAAATTTATTTTAAAATTACACTTATAAGAGTGTAATGGGTTGGACAAATGTATAAGTGAGAGCCAAAGGTGTTAGGATTTTTAATGAGGCCCTTGTGTCTTATAGGCATCTTAAAATCCCAATGTAGCTACCTGGGTTACACAATCTTATCATGAAAGCATATTATTGAGTTTCTCTGAGGTAGCAACCCTGTTCTGGGATCTTGCCATCATCTACTTCCAGATGTTATAAAAGGTAGACTAAGCTGGGTACAGTGGCTCGCACCTGTAATCCTAGCACTTTGGGAAGCTGAGGCAGGAGGATCCCTTGAGGCCAGGAATTTGAAACTAGCCTGGGCAACATAGCTAGACCCCACCTCTACAAAAAATTAAAAAAAAAATTATCTGGGGTGCTGTGACATGCACCTGCAGTCCCAGCTACTTGGGAAGCTGAGGTGGGAGGATTGTTTGAGCTGAGGAGTTCAAGGTTTCAGTGAGCTAAGATGGTGCTACTGCACTCTATGCACTCCAGCCTGGGTGACAGAGTGAGACCCTGTCTCTATTAAAAAAAAAAGGAGTATACTAGGCTAGATGTTCCAGCGTTTATGAATTAGTAGAGTTTGTTGGGGAATGAATTGTAGTCATAAGGAGAGTAACTGTGGCTTTTCTCTCCTCCTATAATCCCCTGTCCTCTGACCCAAGCCACACAACTCCAAGAGAGCCACTGTAGAGATGGAGGGCCTACAAGAAAGCAGGACTGATACCTCATTACCCAGTTGGATTTCTCTTATGCAACAAATCAGTGCACTTTGCTTAGTTCCTATTTGAGCTGGAGGAGAATGAACTGAAGAGACTGGGGGTGAAGAGGGAGGAGCTACAGTAGGGCAGCCTGGATTTCTACTCTTTGTTAGGTCAAGGAATCTTAAACTTCCTGCAGGCCAAGTGGACGCTGAGCTCAGGCTTCTGCCTTCTTACAGATAACCCACTTAGGAGGGCCTGATGCCACCCAGAGAGCTCCAGGAGTACAAAGCCATGGAGGGGTGGAGTGGGGGGAGCCGTGGTGGTCAGAGCCTGGGGCAGGAGCCCAGGTGGGACCAGGAGAGGTCATGCAGGGGAGCATCTCACATGGGAAGAGCCTGTGCCCCACAAGGGTGGAAGCTTGGGGACATCTGCTTCCAGGAAAGCACCGACAGCCAGGACAGTCGGGTGAGCTGCAGAGAACAAACCTGCCTCTCTCTCCACTGTGGAGGGGCAGAAGCAGGGACAAGGGGAAGAAAAGGGAGTGGGTGATGCTCTGTCTGTCAAGACCCCCTGCACTGCGGGTCCCTTGGGCCAGGGGTGAGGCCTGAGCCCGGGTGAGGGAAAGACCTCAAATTGGTCATAAACATTGAAGTTTTAAACTGGATTGGACTAAGATTTTTAATATCTCAGAGAAATGGGAAAGCTAAAGAATGTGCCCAAGATGTCATTATGGATCAGAGAAAGGAGTCTGAACAGAACATGGATGAAGGCAGTGAATGAAGAAAAAAAGTTTATGCCTGTACTCTACCAAGTACAAGTACAAACTTTAGTTTTCTGTTCACATCCACCAGAGAGAGAGAGAGAGAGAGAGAAAGAGAGAGAGAGAGAGAGAGAGCATGCACAAGTGACCCTGTGCTTGGAGGAGCACATGTGACAGTGTCTGGGTGGACAGTGACTCCAGCTGGACAGGTGTGGGGATGTCCTGGGGACACTAGCATGGCTGTGTGAGGCCAGCTGAGAGCAGATCTTGCCCTTGCCCCTCCGCTACCTTCAAACACTGCTTTGTCAGTGTTTAAGCCTTCTAGAATTTAGAAGACATCTGAGAGAAAGGGTATGAGGGACCCTGGATTGACAAAGATCTAGTTTCTACCACCTGGCATAATTGGGGGGTGATTCAAATTAGACATTAAATTATCATAGAGAAATAAATCAAGTTTCATCACCTTTGAATGCTTCTGCTTTCCAGACATGTAATTTTCTTCAGTAAATCATTGGCATAAATTCTTTCCATTCAAATAGCCATTTAAGATTTATTAGCTCTGCCCACTTCCTCTTGCCTTCAATCATTGACCCTGCTAATTCAGCAAGGAATTAAAAAAACCTAATAAATGTAATTACTTTCTATCATGAAATTAATATGTTGCAATCAGAAAAATTTTGGGAAATTAAAAATATATAGAAAAAATTAATCCAAGTATTATTACCCAGAGAGAATGACAGTCAATAGTTTGTTATATTTCTTGCCAAACCCCTTTCTTTGCATAGTTAACATAGCTGTGATTATACTATATACAGAATTTTCACTCTGCTTTCAAAAACTTTGTTACAGTGCAAACACTTGCTATGTTATAGCAAGTTCTTTGTAAACATTTCAATGGTTGCATAATATTCTATCATGTGAGTTTATAGTAATTTATATATTCACATGTTGCTACTTTCAGAGTTGCCAACGCTGCCAAGGACATCTTTGTGCAATGTGGACAGGATAGAGAACTTGAAGGCTCTATATACACCTGTGTTTAGAGATGATTCCCTCTGAGGATGTTCCAGCTTGCAGGGGGAGCTCGCACGGTGAAGGCTCGTTCCTTAGCTCTTTCAGAGTGAATGTCTCACAGGGCTCTGATCATGCCTGGGAAGGGAACTGGGGTTGGAGTGTATGAACTGAGGGCCTGTTATGTGCCTGACACAGGGTTAGGCACTTCCTGAATACTCTTGTGTGCTCCTTACAGCCACCCTACAAAGTGGGCAGCATATCCATTTTACAGTAGAGGCTTGAGGCTAAGAAATATTAAATGACTTTCCCAAGGTCACAGTCAGTGAGTGGCAGAGTCTGGAATTGCCCATGGGTTGGGCTGATTCTAAAGTTCAGGTTCCTGTGTGATTCTCATTTTGTCCCGCTGCCTGTTGTACCTGTGGGACACACTTTAAAAGGCCAAGGAGTCCTGGGGCCCTGGGAAGGTGTGGGGTGGAGACAGCCCTGTCGGCTGCTGTTTCTTCTTGGAGCTGGACGTGGGGTGAATTAGGGCAGGAGACAGCATTTTCTTACAGTTTAACTTGGGGCCACACAAAACACAGTGTGTCTTGTGGGTCTTATACTCATAAGGCTGGAGGTCAGAATTCACTGGCCCTCAGTTTCCCTGATACTTTTTTGGGGAAAAGCAAAACGTAATGTCTGTCCCTGTAACAGTGAACTGCCTTGGTGTGTTGGGCACAGACTACCCTGAAGTCTGAATAACTCCTCCATAGTTTTTCCCTTACTCTGTCTAAAGGATGAGCTTTCAGAGTTATTTTGGAAGATCACCACTAGGAGATGCACGAGATTCAAGGAAGTTAGAAAGAGAAGTGCTTGGCGATTTTTTGTTCCACATTTATCTGAGCTTTGCAGGTTTCTTTTGTTCTACATCCATTGAGCATTGAGGGCAAAATGTCTGTTTCTCAGATCCCATTAACTCCCAAAAGTGAAAAAAAGGTGGTTTTGCCCTTAGTTGCATCTAGTGAAACAGGCTGGAGGAAATGACAAACCAGACTCCCTGTGATAAGCATAATAATATGCACAGCACTGGATTCCTTTCAGGGAGACATCAACACTGTTCTGTTTGGTAGATTGTGGTGACGATGGCAATGCAAATGGTTAACATGTGCACTTGTACCAGGCACCGTGCTAACCACCTTAGGCTCTTTTATTACATTGAACCACCGCATACATTGTCTCAATCCACTGATACAACAATTTCGTTACCCCTATTTTGCAGATCAGGAAACTGCATAGCGAGGTCAAGGAACTTACCCAAGGTTACCCACCTAGTAAGTGGCTTTAAACTTTAGGTCTCTGACCCCAGGGCTTCCCACTTAACCCAGGAGCTATCCTGCTTTCCGGCTGTTATCTCAACTTGACCAAAGAGGATCTATCTGACAGAGGTCAGACCAGTTAATGGACTTGTCCTGAGTCTCAGCTGGTTGGGGAAGAAGCCTAGACTAGCTGTTCCTTCTCCTGGTCCAGAGCGTTTCCCTTCTTTTCCTTTGGGACGCAGCATCTACAAAAGGCTATGAGGAAGAAAGAGGAAGAGGTGGGGCTAATTGATGGGGCTGAATGAAGGGGATCTCAGCGCGGAGGAAATAGGGGAAGGCTGCTAGGTGGTTGACCCTGCAACCACTGGGCTTTTGTAGGCTGTGGTTACCTTCACCAGGGCTTGGGTCTTGGAGCTGGTTGGAGGTTGCCTGTGTTCTGGGTGCTGGGTAGAACAAGCTGGAGTGGATGGAGCAGCTTGAACAAAAACAGTGTGCAACACTCTTTGAGTCATCCTGGCTTTGTAACTGCCTGGTCAGCTCTGTCAACAGTGGGTGGCAGCAGTCCCTTCCTGGAAGGAACAGGTACTTTGAGTTCCTTCCTTACACCCTTGCTTAGTTTTGTCCCTGACAGTGTTGGAATACAAAGCTGTACGTTCCTGTGCTTGTATGGATTTGCTTGCTTTTTCCCTCTGTCCAGGCTTCTATCCTGGACAGAGCCAGGAGCCACATGTCCTGCAGAGAGGCTCTCAGTTGTCACTTAGGTAACCTTTATACTTATTCATACTCCACTTCATCCTTGTCACCATTGGCAGCTGCCTTTGCTTGGAGACCTCACATTCACAGTGATCCAGGACTCCAAACACTGGAAGGGCAGTGGAGGCGTCCCCTTGCTGTGGATTAGGACACTGTCCCCAGGAGTCCCTTTCTTCAATACACAGTGCTGAACTGCAGGGAGGGATGGCACATTTACTTCTCCAGGAGAGGGTGAAGGGCCAGACCAGCTGGCTGAAATCCTCCGAATTAGGGATGAAAGGATGTTCTCTGAGAGAGTGGAGAGTGTTCTGGGGTTGGAGAGGGATCCTTCACAACACTTCTATCCAAAAGACATACTATAAATGAATGAGAAAACCAGGCTTTGAGTCTTCTCCCTTCCTCTCTGCCTTCCTTCCTTCCTTTTTCTTTCTTTCTTTTTTTTTCTGTTGGGCTCGTGGGCACATAGGTATGTGTTTCAGTTGCAGACAACAGTTTTGGTGATTTCTTATTATAAACTAGGCTAAAAAATTTCTGGACTGTGAGTTGACAGTGAAGCTAGATTAGAATGGAACTAGCTTAACTGGCGTATAAACCTTCTTCTAACAATTAGAGCCTTGAACAAAGGGAACTTTTGGAAATTTTAAGACTTACTTTACTTCTAATATTTCATTTTCGGGAAAAAAATGAAAATTTCAAATTGGTGTTTTGGGTAAGAAAATGATACAAATCTTTAGAAACACAACGTGGAGAAGGATGTGGGGGTGGGTTCTTAATCATGATACTCTTGTCAAGGCCACCTACATAGCATGACCCACTATAGGGTTTCTAAACTGTATCTACATCGAATACTCTTCAGACTGTGTGGTAATTACACAAAGATGACCATTTATAGCCTGCTGGGGCTTGTTTGTGTGTCTTAAACACTCTTAAGACAAATAAATTGTCCCAGTGGTCTATATTTGGTGCCCGTTTTTTTCATTTCTGTGTATAGAGCTGAACTGAGCTGGCTGCCTGCTCTTGTTGCAAATATAATGGCCCAATTGTCCCCTTATGCCAGGGGGCCATGATGGAGCACACCCAGGGCTCTGTGGGAACCCACAGAAGGGAGGTGGCTATTTGGACACGTAGTCTGTAGTGGAGGCAAGTTAACGACCCTGCCCGGGGCATTCCAGAGTTTATTTTATGATAAAACTGGCCCCAAATCTCCACTGGGCCTTGTAAGTTCTGTGCAGCGCACGACGGGGTGAGAATACAGTTAAACACACATCCTAAAGGAATTTTAGCTTGTGAGGAAATGGTAAATCGCCTCTATGATTTGAAAATACCATTTAAAAAATTGTGCCAGAAGATTCGTTTTTCTAACCCAGCTCCTATAAAGCAGAAAAACAAAATGGTATTTTAATCCATGACTACACTTGTCGTAGCAACTGACTGAAGAGTGAAAACTTCATCACTGGTGTCGTGTAAATAAAGAAAACGCGGTTATCTTCTGAATCCAGTCAAACTGATTCATGTTGATGTAGCCTAAATGTGCCATTGGCTTGAGATGCATAGTCAGTAAATGGGATGTGAAAGTCTTTAATAAAGCAATATGTATTTCCCAAGTATCAGCTTCCTAACATTATGACTCTGGCAGGTACTGGGTTTCTAGTTTTGTTGGCGTTGGTGACAAACCAGAGTCAAAGTGTTGCCAAGGGGACGGGCTGTTGCTAGGAAGATATCTCTGAGCCTGAGAACAGACTCCTGGGGTGTTAATAGCATGGATGACAGAAAATTGAGAAGAATGGGAACATCACTCACCTTCTGATGACAGCACCACCACTAACACCTTGCCTTGATGGCCTTTCCTTCTAAGCCTAGGGTACTTTGCAGATGCTCTCTCATTAACTAATTAGTTACGCTAATTAAAGGGGCTCTGGGAAGGAAGGAAGGAAGGTGGGGACTGCAGGCTCTGAGTATTCATTTAATTTTGTGTTTCTTTTGGTGTGATGAGGACAGGAATGATACTGGTGGTCAGGGAGAACATATCTCAGGGTGGGGTGAGAAAAGCAGTGTGTTTTGTTCTCCCTGAGGGTTTTTCCCTTTCTTAGACTTGTGTACAAGCATGTGTAAGCTGGCTGGGGCTGGCTCTGGAATCCCAGTGGCCGGGGGGTGGGGGGGTGGTTTGCAGAGGGAAGAATCACTCTGAGAGTAAAGACAGTATAGGTCCAGCCAGGGAAGTCATGTACATTTGGGGACTCAGCTATTTACAGTGTGGAGATCACTTTGAAAACATAGACTGACTTTGAAGCTAGGGAGGGGGTGACAGAAAGGCATGAATGACTTGGATACTGCTGGGACAGATGATGGAGCAGGGCAGGAGCTTCCAATGAAAGGAGGGTTAGGACAGGAAGTAGGGAGATCAAAGAAAGAATGGACAAGAAAGAGGTAAGACAAGAAAGTCCAACACAAAGACTGAACCTTAGCGTAAACTATGGGCTTTAGTTAATGATAATGTATCAATATTGGCTCATCAGCTGGAACAGCTGGACCACACTAATGCAAGAAATTAACAATAGGAGGAACTGGGCTTCAGGGGCTATGTGGGAACTCTCTGTACTTTCTGCTCATGTTTTCTGTAAACCTATAACTGCTCCCTGCAATAAAGTCTATTAATTAAAAAAAAAAAGAAGTGAGAGAAGAATGTTGTGGGAAAGCTGAGCTAAGAGCCCTAGAGCCAGAGCTGACAAGTTAACCCTCTAGTTGAATCGAAGGTAGGAAGAAAAATAGAGAAGTTGCGGAATGCATTGAAAAGAGAGAGAGTAGGGCTTGCCCTTAAAGTCAGGAGAGAAAGTATAACACGTTGGGATTTCCTTGGATCAAGGAAGGCGGGAGTGTGATCATGTCAGCGCACTTAGAGATGAGAACTTGCGTGTGGCATGGAGAAGAACCACGATACTCTGCAATTAGATGGGAGCTAGACCTAGGGAGAAGACTAAGAGGTAGGTGTGGGAAGGTCTGATTAATACCAATAATGACACTAATTACCATCACTTATTAAGCACTTACTCTCTACAAGTGTTACGCTAAGTAAGCCCTTTACAGACATTATTTTATTTACTTTTCCTAACAACCACCATAGCAGGCACCATTTTTATCTCCACCTCTGGGATGAAGAAGCTGAGAATCTAGGAGGTTAAATAACTTGTCCAGACACACACAGCTGACCAGTGTTGGGGCCAGAATTTGGAACCAAGATGGCTAATGCCACAGCCTGGCTCTTAACCATGGTGCTTTATGCGCGGAGCGTCGCTCTCTGAATAATTTCTTGCACGGGACGTAGTACTTTATTAAGTTAAGGTGACAAAATAGCATGAAATTGTACTTGAATATTTTGCCTCTGCAATTAGTTTCTACCACACCACACACCCGCTTGCTCTATAAAAATCTTCTGTTGTCGGATGACGTTTGTTTGCTGGACTAGAGAGAAACACAGAGGCTGAGCTATGCTGTCAGAGAAGGCCCTGAGTGAGAAAAGGTAGGGACAAAGGCTTTCTTTTCTTCCCCTTAATATAAAATTAATCCCTGTTTATGATAACTAATTTAGAAATGATAAGCACAAAAATATGCACGTGGTTATTGTGCCTAATTTCAAAAGGGGGACAGGAATCCTGGGAGCCACGTGCAGTGCAGTGTAGCGCAGCAGATTTCCTGAGCAAGGCCACGTGTCAGACGCCACACCAGGTGCTGGGGAGGGAAAGAATAATCAGACCCCATCCCTGTTCTAAAAGAGGTCATGATGGTGACATATGTGAAAACAAATAGCCCCACTTTGTATGATAAATAGGTTGGAAACTGTTCAATACACATATCCCACCCAGACCACACCGCCTCTGACTCTAGAGGACTCTCAAGGCTGGAGCTGATGCCTCTGCTAGAAGACATTGTAATACTGAATCTCAGCTGCTAGGTCTTCAGTCTGAGCCAATATCTTGTTGGTGTTTATATGCTGTGTGAAGATGGCCCAGATGAGGAAATTAAAGCTGCATGCAAAACCAAGCCCACATACACTCCCAGCATCACGCAAAGCTCACACCACATTCTTGGCTGCCTCCAGTCTTGGAGAGGCATACGGAAGGAAGATAATTACTGATACATTCAAGCTCCAGTAACTCTGGCTCCGGAGACCCTGTTATGTGCTGGATGTGATGGTGACAGGCTGGGTTTTTGGGGAGCCAAAAGGACTTTGCTCACCCTGCTGTGGAATTCCCAGATAAGTTGGGGTTGGCTTATCTACCAAGCTCTTTGCAGAGGTCCAAATGCATTACCATTGACTCATGGTGACTCAAAGAGTCATGTATTTCACAGACTTTGGTAGTATAAATGTAACCAAGAGTTCACAGGGAGCACCGACTGGGCAGATTGGATATACACAACCTATAACAGTGCACCCAGCTGCCAGTCACATGGATATGCAAATAAGAAGATGCTGTAGGTATACACTGGACACACATAATGTGGATACTAATTCCTCTCAACTCCTTACCTACAATTGGGAAGTTATGCCACTCACGTCAAGTAATCTATTGGCTCTTTCATGTAGCAAATGTTATGTGCCCACTAAGTATCAGGCACAGTTCTAGGTACTGGAGATATAGCAATGAGCAAACACTTAAGCCATCATGGAAATTACATTCATGTGCATGATGCGTTAGAAGGCTGCGCTGTACAAGTGTAGACAGTCTCTACCTCCTCTTCCTGATTCGCAATCAGCACTGAGGGTGGAAAGGTCTATTCAGGAGCCCAAATTATAACATCTAAAGGTTGTTTGATAGTGAAGGAGCCCAGGGAATTTCACTCCCAAATATGGTACCCTGGTATGCTGATTATTTTAAATTGAAGGCCCTTAAATGTCAGCAGATCCTGAAAGGGACTTTACACTGATGTCCCTCTATCTGCCTTAAGACTGGACTTGCCAGAAAGAACACAATTGCCTTCCATCCCCCCCCGTAATCTAATTATCTATCCCAGAACAAAGACTGAGCAATGTAACCACACTGGATGGACTTTTTCACAAGATAATGTCTGTCTCTCTGGCTCATTCAAATTCCAAAGAGAATCATTTACTAATCTTTGGATCCATTTGTTTATAGCACCCCACCTTTCTCCCAGCTTCCGCCCCCCCCCCCGTGAAGAAGGTATTTTAGTGTCAACCACCTAGCCCTTCTTTGAGTTTTCATTTTTTTTTGGTACTACTCCCATGCTTATGCACATTCACAAATTTGTTATGCTTTTCTCCTGCTAATCTGTTTTTTGTTATAAGGGTGTCAGCTGTGACCCTTATGATGGGCAGGAAAATGATCACCCCCTTTCCGTCCTTGCAATAGCATGAAATTAGAGCAAAGAGCATAGAATTGATTAAGGGGCATGTCCTTCAGGCTATACCACTGTCAACTTAAATAACAGATGCTGAGGAAAGAAAAAACTTTTATCTAGGAATGTGAGCCCTTTCAAATTATTAGGCCCAGAGAGGCATTAAAATGACATAGTAATAACATTCTAACTACCCCCTTTGAGCTATGTATTCAGCTATTGAACTGCTTGCTTTTGCCACAAGTGGCTATGAATTAACCTAATAATGCCTCACTGGACTCTATATCTCACACCCTATAGCTTAACAATGTATAGCTGGCCAGGCGTGGTGGCTCATACCTGTAATCCCAGCACTCTGGGAGGCAAAGATGGAGGATTGCTTGAGGGCAGGAATTTGGGATCAGCCTTAGCAATAGAGGGAGATCCCCATCTCTACAAAAAAAAAAAAAAAAAAAAAGCTGGGTGTGGTGGTGGCACCCATGGTTCCAGCTACTTGGGAGGCTGAGGTGGGAGGATCACTTGAGCCCAGGGTTTCAAGGTTACACTGAGCCATGACGGCATCGCTGAACTCCAGCTTGGGTGCAAGAGTGAGATCCTGTCTATAAAAAAAAACAAAAAACAAAAAAAAAAAAAAAAAAAAAAACAACATATAGCCAATTACTAATCAATGTTGTTTCTGTAAATCAATGAAAATTCCTGACAGAACTTTGTATCAGCCCACTCTCTGTTTCCCCGCTTTTTATTTGCCTTTGAAAACATGCCTGTAACGTAGGTGAAATGGAGCTCATATCCAAGGTTACTTGGGTCTGAGTCTTCCGGGCAGCTGTCCTTCTTTTGGTTCAAGAAAACTCTTTAAATCACATTTTGTGCTTTAGCCTTTTCTTTTTAGGTTGACAAGACTCTCTAAAAGAAAATGATGTTTATGTGGGACTAAAGTATTGCAATGGGAGTGCACATGCCATAGTAAGCTATGTGTGTATTCAGGGATGAAAAGAAAGAAGATTTTCAAAGGAAAAAATGAGGAGGATTACATAATTTTAAAAACATAATAATCCTTGGCTACAAAGATCAATAACAAGGGTGACACCAGTCCGAGGTTGGACAGGCCGTTGCTGGGCAGATATCCTTGCAGTAATACTTTTTGCATAAAGTTGCCTGCAATGGCCTTTGTGCAAGGTTGTGGTTTTTATAGAGTCTTTTTCATTATCAGGCATACAAGTGTGAGAATGTTCTCTTCATGGCCTTCCCTGGTTCTATTTGTCAGGGTTCTCTTAACATTAGTGACTCCATTTTTTTCCTGACAACTTTCACATCACCTTGACAAGTTTGTCAAAGCAAATGTCCAAATAGTATCATTTGCTTATGAATCTTGGCCATCTGTAATTTACTGTAAGAGATGGGTAGCCAAGGAACTGATGAAATCTTCTATGACTCTCAGGAAAGAATATAGGTTAGCTCTCAAATGTTATCAAGAAGTCTAAAAGTAATTTTAAAATGGTTATTGCATTTTGCCGAATATTATATTTGATAACAGCAGGAGTTGTCTACATAAAGTAGAGTGAATTTTTCTCAGCAGGTCTCCTGTCCAAGAGAGTTTCAGGAAAAGAGAACTTTTCTTGATGTATTGTTTTTTTTTTTTAATAAAAATATTTATTTTTATTTGTCTTTTTAGAGAAAAGAGTGAAGGAAGTGATTGATGTATTGTTTTATATTACTTTAGTTCAGGAATAAAAATGGGCTTTTGATCTTTTTACTGGTCTCTTTAGAATTTCTCACACAGAAGTTTTTCATGAGGAATTTATTTTATTAATTCTATTAGTCGGTTGTAAAACAAAAATATTTAAATAGTGAAAGGGTTCCTGAACCCAGTAAACCCATCAGGCTGATAGGGCTGTGACCATGACACTGGAGTTAAATATGTCTAAACTATTGCGACACCCAGTGGATTTTGTCCTCTGGAGAGCTCACAGCTGGTTTGTTTTGAGTTTGCTGAGGTTTCAAACATTCTGCTGAAGTCAATTTAAATCTCCCTTATTTATTTTCATAAGTGTACGTATTCTCGCGTTTGTCTTTGTGGTTGTTGTCAGTGCTAAGATTCATAGTTTATCCCTCTGCCAGCATCACTGGAGGCTTCAGTTCTCTGTCTTTGAGGTAACTATAATAATTGAGCACACATTTGCGATTTTCATGGACTAAACAGCCAATTAAGAGGCAGAAATTGTCAGAATGGGCAAAAAGACAAGACCCAATTACATATGCTGAGGAGAGATGCAATTGAAATATAAACATACAAATAACTTGAAAATAAGCTGATGGAACAAAATGTGTCAAAAAAAACCAAACCAAAACAAAACAGTAAGCACAGGAAGGCCAAAGTGGGCCATGTTAATATGAGATAAAATAGACTTCAAGAAAAAGAGTATTGCCAGAGATAAAAAAGAATGATAAAAAATATTAATTCATCAGAAGACAAAACAAACATAAATGTGTATGCACCTAAAAAATGCCTCAAAATATATGAAGCAAAAATTGACATAATTATAGGGAGATAATTCTAGCATTTTAGTGGAAAATTTTGATTAACTGTCTCTCAGGAATTGAAAGGATAAATCACCACAAATCAGTAGCAAAGACAGAGAGAATTTCAACACATTATCAACTGTCTTGACCTGATTAATAATTGTGGGGTCCCTCATTCAATCACTGAAAAATAAACATCATTTTAATGTGTAATACAATTTGTTTCAGTGCACATGGTATGTTCACCAATATATACCATATTTTGGGCCATAAAACAAGCCTTAATAAATTTATAAGAATTGAATTAGTACAGACTATGTTCTCTGACCACACAAAATTAATTAGAAACCAATAACATTAAGATATTTAGGTAAATCCCAAATATTTGACAATTTAAGACTATTTAAAAATACTGATGGATCAAAGAAGTTACAAATAAATTATACTGTATTTTAAACTTTATGATGAAAATACAGTATATCAAAATTTGTGGGATTCAGCTAAAGAAATGCTTAGAGGAAAATTTGTAGCTTTAAATGCTTATATTAGAACAGAACAAAGAACAGTTAGCTAAAGCATCGCCTCAAGACACTAGCAAAAGAAGAGTAAAGTAATCCAAGTAAGTGGAAGAAAGACAATAATAAAGACAAGAGCAAATATCACTAAAGCAGAAACAAATGATAGAGAAAACTAACAAAGCCAAAAGTAGGTTCTTTGGAATGATCAACAAAACAGATAGACTCCTAATTAAACTGATGAAGAAAAAGGACATAAACCCTAATACTGGAAAGAAAAGAGGGATTATCACTACAGATCCTACAAATATTAAAAGGATAATAAGATAATATTGTGAACAAATGTATGCCAAAAAAAATGAGGTAACGTTGATAAAATAGACAAATTTCTTAAAAAACACAGTTAAAATTGATAGTAGGAAACAAAAAATCTGAATAGCATTCTATTTAATAATGGATTGAATTCATTATCAAAATTTTCACATGATGGAACATTCAGGCCCAGATAGCTCCACTGGTGAATTCTTTGGGATATTCAAAGGAATTATAACCCAAACTCTTTCAGGGAACAGAGGAGGAGAGAATGCTTTCCACTTTTTGAAGCCAGCATAACCCTGATACCAAAACCTGACAAAGAGAATACAAAAAAGAAAAAAAAAGTAGGTTTATTTTTCATAAACCTACATGTAAAAATCTTCAAAAAGATTCAGCAAATTGAATCTGACACTATATAAAAAGGATTAGACAAAAAAGTTTTTTGTAGAAATTGAGAAGCTGATTCTAAAATTTATGTAGAAATGCAAATGGCCTTAAATAGCTAAGCAATTTTTAAAAAGAACAAAGTTCAAGGGCTTATATTACCTGGTTTCATGAGTTACTATAAATTTAGAGGAATTAAGACTGTAATATTTGTGAAAAGATAAGCCTATAGATCAATACATGTAACATAGATCAATAGAAGAGGAGACAGTTCAGAAAAATTCATATGTATTACATATACATATTACATATATATTTTTTAGTTGATTTTCAACAAATCAACTAGGTATGCATAACTAGGTATCAATATGTAAAAAGAAAACAACAGCCCTCATTTTACTCCATACACAAAATAAATGCAAAATTAATCACAGACTTTAATGTAAAAGGCAATGGTCTAAAAATTTTAGAAGAAAACATGGGAGAAAATTGTATGACTTCAGATGGTCAAGGATTTCTTAGATATAACATGTCAAGTACAAACCACAAGAGAAAAAAATGATAAATTGAACTTCATTAAAATTAAAAACTTCTCACTCAGAGACACCCTTATGAACATAAAAAGGCAAGCCACAGAATAGGAGAAAATATTTGCAATGCATATATCTGATGCACACAAAGAACTCAATTTCAAAATATTTACAGAATTCTACATACAACAGAGTAATAAGATACACAGCTCAGCTTTAAAAATGAGCAAAAGATTTGCACATATAAATATAAAACGGTTCAACTATTTTGGAAAAGGATGGCACTTTCTTAAAAAGTTAAACATACATTTACTCTATAAACCAGAATGCCTTTCCTAGATATTTACCCAAGAGAAATAAAAACTTATATCCATAAAAAGATTTGTACAAAAGTGCTCATAGTATCATTATTCATGATAGTCCAAAGCTGAAGACAACCCAAGTGTCCATCAATATTTGCTGAATGGACAGACAGAATGTGATTATATTTCAATATAATGAAAAATTACACAGCAATTAAAATGAATTAACTACTGATAGATGTAGTAACATGGAAGAATTTAAAAAGTCATTATGCTGAGTGAAATAAACCAGACATAAAACAGTGCATACTGCATGATTCCATTTATATAAAATTCTACAAAATGCAAACAAATCTATAGAGATGAAAAGTACATTAGTGGAGGCTGGGGCTGGGGTGGAGGAAAGGAAAAATTTTGGGGGGGTGATGAAAATGTTTTGTATCTTGATTGTAGCGGTGGCTTTATGTGTATTGTCAAAAGCCATCAATTTTAAAGTCTAAAAGTTATAGTTTATTATGTTTTCATTATACTTCAATAAGGGTGATTAAAAAAAAGCCTGAAAGGCAAGAAAAAGATAGTATTGACAAAAAGTACAAATGATAGTTCAATTAATTTAGAAAACAGTAAATGGATGAGTCTGTATAATAGTCTTTTAAATAATAATTCAATTCCATTTTCTACCATTAATACTACAAAATTCTGTGTTGGAACAGTCTATTAAACAAATGAATCGCCATCTCTGCCAACATTATTACAGAAACGCCAGCATTAATTTAAAAACTCTAGTGTTAAAAAAGAGAAAATATGTTGGTGATTATAACCAATTGACTTTCCATATATTGGGAATAAAAGTTAAAGACCTTGCAATGAATTATTTGCAGAGATATGTTTCCAAATAGCAGTTGAAAATCTTTTCCCTTATTATGTCTTTTAAAAACAAAATATAACATCATAAAAATAAATTCTTTAATTTTTTAAAAAACACAAAATATAAGAATTTTAAACATTGAGTCACAACAGTTTTTTTAAAATGCCAGAACATATAGTTAAAATTACTCTATAGTTTCATAAATACTTGGACCCTAATTCAAACATGATGTAAGTCATTTTATAATCATTTGTTGAGAAATCGTATTTTATGTTATATAATTAAGTTAAAAGAAATTAAGCATTTTATGTTGTTAAATAGTGAAAAGATGTATGTTTTCCTTGATAAATTATAAATATTAAAGATGGCAACAAAATAATCTATTTAATACAATGTTAGTAATATATTGATCTAAATGAAATATGTGTAATAAATAATTTGGCTGTTCTTTGTTCCAGATTTCTGGGAGGCAACTCTAAACCCTTGCGATTTCCTGAAGTGATAGGTGTGTTGTTATTCATGGTGGGTCCCTCAGACTATGCCTGGTAGTTTATGTTAATGAGATGACTTAGGATTGGAGCTGGCCATACCAGAAAGACCAATCACATGGTTAGAAGGTTGTAGCTTTGAGCCACCTGATAACAGCCTAACCTCCATATCAGTCCAACCTCTGGGGAGGGAGGGGGCCTGGATATTGAGTCACATAGGCAAAGATCCAATCAATCATGCTTATGTAATGAAGCTCCAGTAAAAACTCTGGACACTGAAGTGTAAATGTGAATCTCTGATTAACAATACTCTGAGTATTGCCACTCTTTGATGCCATAAGGCTAATACATCCCTGAGGATGATGGAAGTTTTGTGTTTGGAACACTCCCAGACTTACCCCTATGCACCTCGTCCTCTGGTTGGTTCTAATTTGTCTCCCTTTGCTATAATAAAACTGTAAGTGTAGCACTTCCTGAGTTCCGTGAGTCATTCTAGTAAATTATCAAACCTGAAGGCGTCTGTAGGGATGCCCAAATTTGCAGCCAGCTGATCTGAAATGACAGTGGCCCTGGGGACTCCCAAATTTGAGGCTCACATCTTAAGTGAGTGCAATCTTGTGGCTTACTGTGCCCTAAAACTTTGCAGTTTATAAAACTCATTGCAAATATCTTAAAATCTTTTATATAAAATATAAAAATTATAAAATAATTCTTGAAAATTCCTATGGGGATCCTTGAGATAATATACTGTGTGAAAGGTCTGAAAGTGAAAAGCTTTATGCAATGGGCAAGTGTAACCACCACTCAGGGAAGAGCAGATTCTCAGCTCTGTAATCCAAATGTGCTGCTATAACCTATGGATGCCTGCTTTTTGGTAGATATGCATATTATGTCATGACTGTTGTGGCCATTAGTTTAGCTTATTTCCTACTTTTTTGTGATAGACTGATTTCTGTTCAGAATTCACCCCTCCCTATCTTTTCATTTCATACATACTTCTGTTTCTGGGACAGATGATGCCAACCAACTTTAAATCCAGAAATGTGTCCTTTTTGGTTTAAACCGAATCAGCGCATTTCTTTCCTCTGACCACAGTGATTGACTCATGTGGCCCATTTTGGTTCAGGGAGCTGTGGAGAGACATTTTCTAAGTGCTTCTGGAAAAGAAATTTTCTTGAAATTGCAAAAAGCCTACCTGAGAAGGCACTCTCTTCTTGCTGAATGTTAAGGAAAAAGTATGCAGTTCCAGAAAGGGTTGGGAGCCACAGGATGAAGGTTTAGGATGAAGAAGACACTGCATAAGAAAGTTTGGTATCAGTGTTGAATGGCTCAGTCAAACCTCACCTAAAGTTCACATGCCTCTGAAATCTTCAGTTGCATAGATCAATGCATTTCCTTTACTTTTCCAGTCAATTTGGATCAGTGCTTTCTGATTCTTGTATCCAACACCTTTCTGAGACAATAACTTTCATATGGAAGATAAGGATGGTTTTGATAGAGAATTAAAGTCAAATATAAGATAATATTCTTACAAGAGAGAAAAGGTGAGGTCCATTAGATCTATGTGGTGGTTTAGGCACATCTGACCACCTCTGTCCCTCCTCTAAATCTCTTGAAATAAAAGAAAACATATTCATTAAAGGCTAGACCCACCACTTTTATGAAAAACAAGAAAAGGAAACATCAACATATCAGAAATCATGAGAAACTTCCTGGACAATGGAAAGTAATGGGATAGACAGGATAGGGTTGAGAGAGAAAACAGCTAGGTAAGCAAGCACAGATTCTGAGAAATATTAAGAGAACAAAGAATAGGAAGTGTCATGTGATAATAGGTGGGTCATTGCTACCAAACAGAGACCAGTGAGGCCTATAAACCCTCTCATACTGAGATACAAGTCACAGGGGTTAAGAGTGGTTGCGTGGGGCATAGACTCCAGGTTAAGACACCAAGATCTGCACATAAGAGATTAAACTGCTGCCTGGGCGGGGCTCCTACTTAGGATGTGGCGCCTACTAGGGTACATGCTGTCAGCCCTCACATACAAGCCATTTGAGGTAGGGGTGAGGAAAGATTTTTGCAACTGTGAAGCTATCTAAATTAAGCTTCCCAGGTCTTCATTCACGGAGATGAATGGGAAGTCCAGGAATACCATATATCATATGGAAAACTAACATTGAGAAGGCTAAGGGTCAAGCTGAATGAACAGACAGATCAGTGGACCCTAGAAAAGACAGGATCTTCAGAGAACACAAAAGATCTTAAAAGATTTACATTTCTCTCTTTGGATAAAAACGACGACAATGCCCAGAGAATGTATTGCTTCCATAAAACAAGAATAGGCAGCTATAAAGAAGTAACTATCAGAGAAGAGAGGCTTTTTGAAAATTAAAAATATGATTGCCAAAGTAAAAACTTTAATGAAAAGAATAAATAATAGAATGAACTCAACTCAAGACTGATACAGTGATCCAGGGATAAGAATGGATTAGGTAGGCAGAAAGGATTTTTCATTTCATTTTATATGTTTCTATTTTGTTTGAATATTTAAAAAAGAAAGTATTAGTTGAGTAAAATAGAAGAAAACATTTAAAAATTGAGCTGACCTAATAATTCTACATTTGGTAGTTACTTTTTATATTAATGCTAACGAAGTCAACCCAGATGCAGATAAAATTGTACATGCCATGTGTCTAATACAGCTTTGATATTTATTATAGCAAAGTATTGAAAATAACCTGAATATTAAACAATATGAAAGTGACTTAATAAATTCCTGAGCATCCATATGATACTATGTCACGCTACTGTTAAAAAATCATGTTTTCAAAGACTATTATCTAAATGTGAGGAAAACATACAAGATGTATTAAGTGGTTAGAATAGAGTTAAAACTGTACTTAGTGTATTCAAAATAGAAACCATGTCCAACCAAATATTCACTGTGAATATCTCTGAATGACATAGGTTTTTACTTCTGCATTCTCTACAGTTTTTATATTTAAAATCTATCACGAATTTACTTAGAAAATGCTCTCAGAAAGGAATAAAGAAAGGATGTGATGGCAAGGAGAATATGGTTGGGGTTTACATAGTTCCTTTGTGTCTGTCTCTCTGAGGTGTACATTTCAGTGAGTCTAAGGCCGGGGCTTGAGAGAAACCCTAGAGGGAAGAAGACTCTCTTGCTTTCTGGAGCAGAGGGTGTGCCTACTGTTTTGTAGGGTTTTTTGGTTCTGTTTTGTTTTCATTTGGAGCCACATTGACATGCACCCACTCAAATAAATCATATTTATTTCAACCAATTCATGTAGTGAGAACAAAGTCTTTGTGCATTTATGCAGAGAGTGACACACACAATCCCTACAAACACATATACACATACACTCCCGCAAATCTATTTATGTGTTTTCTGGCCAACAAGAGCTGGAAAATGTTAAGCTTTTCTGCATTTATTTTAGCCCACATCTGGTAGATTGAAAAGTATGAATATGTATGTACCAGAACATTTTCCAAAAAATATGGCAATCTTTCTTTGCTCTAAATTTATAAAGTTTTCATTAATTGGAGCTTTCTCACAGTCTGGTTGTTTTTATTTAATAAGGATTGAGGAAGATTATTTATTCATTGATTTAAAAAGGCACTTTATTTGTCTTTTTTATATTACTATTTGATGTTAGTGACTATTTGACATTTGTAATGTCCTGGCAATACATAGGCATTGCACTAATTTTCCCCCAAAGTTACTTGATTAAAATAACATTGTTATTTCTCGTAGTAGCTCTCCTCTTCTTTGTAACTGATGAAGAGATCACAGTAGTTTTGAAAAGTGCTTTGAAACAGAACATTGATTTATTTGGAACTGGTTTTTAATGTGAGGATTCAGGTCAGGGCTATTCAACACATTTATGCAGTTTTCTTTTCTTTGTAAATCCATTTGATAAATCATCATTTTATGCTTAAATATAGAAGCTTTTATCCACTCTGCCTTCCCTGGTTCTCATGAAAAAAGTTTAATGGAGGGGAGTAAAACATGGTTTTTGGGTTCATACTGGCTTCAGTTGGAATTCTGGCTCTACCATGTCCAAACTGTATGATTTGGGGAAAGTTGCTTCTCTTAGCCTAATTTATTTATCTCTAAAATGAGAATAATATTAAGTACTAAAGGGAATGACATTTGTAAAAGAAAAAGAAAAAGAAAACCTTGTACAGAGCTTGAGTCTGAGTTGGTTAAATGTCTTTATGTATACTACACAATAATCATTGCTGTTTTTCATTATTAGGGGCTTGGTATTCCATTTGACTGAATTAGAAGACAGGAGGCTTAGAATCCAGCCTAGGTTTTACTACTATCTGACTGAAGTGACCGTAAGCCTGTTTCTTCATCTGTAGCATGAGGAGGTTAGAAGAGCTTACTAAGGCTCCTCCCAGTCCTAAGTGGGAATTTTGAGCAAACATCTTAGTTTGCACAGTCACCCATGCAACAGGCATCATGGATGTGTCAGTGCTGAGATTGGGCTGGAATTAGCAATATCTTCCTGAAAGAGTTTCTGTGTTTGAGGCTGATCAGTCTTGTCTTCTCTCTCTTTTTAAAGACAGATCTCACTCCTTTGCCCAGTCTAGAGTGCAGTGGTATGATCATAGCTCACTGCTGCCTCAAAATCCTGGGCTGAAGTGATCCTCCTGCCTCATCCTCCTGAGCAGGTGGGACCACAGGTGTGTACCACCATGCCTCACTAATTTTCCTATTTTTTGTAGAGATGGGGTCTTGTTATATTGCCCAGGCTGGTCTTGAACTCCTGGCCTCCAGAGATCCTCCTTCTTTGGCCTCCCAAAGTGCTAGGATTCCAGGTGTGAGCCACCATGCCCTGCTTGATCAGTTTTCTAACTGTCTTAGGAAGTTGGTGGTGGGGGTTTCGGGTGGGGAGCACTTCTTTTCTTTAATATAGACATAATACTTGTACATATTTATAGGGTACATGTGATATTTTGATGCATTCATACAATGTGTAATGATCAAATCAGGCTAATTAGATATCTATCACCTCAAACATTTATCATTTCTTTGTATTGGGAGCATTCCAAATCTTCTAGCTATTTTGAAATATACGATACATTAATTTTAACTAAAATCACCCTTCCGTGGTATCAAACACTAGAACTTATTCCCTCTCTCTAACTGTATTTTTGTACCCATTAACCAACCTCTTTTCGTCACCCCTTCCTCTTCCTGGCTTCTGGTAACCACCAATCTATCTCTGTCTCCATGAGATCCACTTTTTGAGCTCCCACATATGAGTGAGAACATACAGTATTTGTCTCTCTGTGCCTGGCGTATTTCACTTAACATAATGGCCTCTGGTTCCATCCATGTTGCTGCAAATGGCAGGATTTCATTCTTTTTTATGGCCAAACAATATTCCACTGTGTATATATACCACATTTTCTTTATCCATTTAGCCACTGATGGACACTCAGGTTGGTTCCATATTTTGGCTATTGTGAATAGTGCTGCAATAAACATGGAGTGCAGATATTTCTTTGATATACTGATTTTCTTTCTGTTGGATATATACCTAGCAGTGTCATTGCTGGGTCACATGGTAGATCTAGTTTTAGTTTTTTAAGGAAGCTCCATACTGTTTTCCATAATGGCTATACTATAAATAATTCATATTCTCACTAATAATGTAGAGTATAGAGTATAGAATGTAGAATATTCCCCTTTCTCTACATTTTCACCAGCATCTTTTTTTGTCTTTTTGATGATGCCTGCTTTAACTGGAGTGAAATAATATCTCATTGTGGTTTTCCCTGATGGTTAGTAACATTGAACGTTTTTTAATATACCTGTTGGCCACTTGTATGTCTTTTTTTGAGAAATCTCTATTCAGATCATTTGTCGATTTTTTTTAGTGGGATTAGTTGTTATTTTGCTATTGAGTTGTTCTTAACATCTCAACTATCATGGACTATTCAGGGAATGCGATTTAACCATATTTTTTTGCTTTGTTTGGAGCCCAAGAGTCTTGTGGGGAAAACCTGAACTCTGTCCATTTTTGGAATTTTAATATGTATTAAACTTTCTGAGGTACTGATCGGGGAGCATTTGAAGAAAGCCACAATGAAGAGAGAGACAAAACGCTAATTTAAAAAAAAAATCACTTTGTGCGAGGAAGAATTTTGGTAGGTTGAGCCAAGGTAAGCAGCAGGGCCTAAATATTAGAGTTTAGATACAGTGTGGGGCTGTGCTTATCAACCCAGACTCGGGCTTCACTTCCCAAATCCCATTGTTCCACCACAAGGCCCCCTTTCCACTCCTGCAGCGCCTGCCCACTCCATCCACTCCAGGGAGAGTGGGGCTGTGGTACAAAGGAGAGATCAGAGGGGTTCAACGCTCTGCTGTGGGAATCTCTTCTGCAAGAGTTCTTGTGGGAAGCAACAGGTGTTTCCCAAATGGCTAGGGAGGAAGAAGAGTAGCTGTAGCCAGGCTGGGTGGTTTAGAGAAAACTAGCTGGCCTGGAGGGGGTAGTGCTGAACAGAGCAGGACAGGAGAGGGCAGGTGGCGACCATGATCATATATGAGACACCCCACTTCTTTCTTTGACTCCTATGGGAATCTGTCTAAAGATCCACCAACTGGTGGACATTTGGGTTACAGCCCTGGAAATTCTTTGGACTGGTTGGGAAAAGGACAGGGCTTCCAGCTAGTAAGTAGGGCATGGGGGGGGCGGGGGGGGGGGGAGAGAGAGAGAGAGAGAGAGAGAGAGAGAGAGTGTGTGTTTGTGTGTGGTGGGGGGTGTTTGTACTGAGTATTGAGATCCGGGATCTTATTTGTAACTTCTCCTGTACTCACTGGGTGTTCTCACTTGGGATGTACTGATTGTCCCCAATATTTAGAATCATGACTTGCTGCTGTTACTTGATAGTTAATCTTGTCTACGGCAAGTGCTCGATGCCTGCTGTGTGCAAAAGCCTGTGCTAAGTGCTGTGGAGGACACTGTCCTGCTCTTGTCTGCTCATTGTTCATATAGTCTGGTCTCATGATCTTTCCTCCTCATAAGGAAAACTGCTTCTTTTATCCTTGGATATTTCTCCACAGGTAATACAAGTGGTAGACTAGAACGTTACTGAAATATTTTGGTTGTAAAAATATTTTTTATATGAGAAAAGTTGAAATAGACAAGCAAAAAAAAATAAAAAATAAAACTCCTCCACTCGGAGCTAACTACTGTCAATTTGGTATAGATCCTTGCTGTCTCTTTTTTATGCATATTTATCTTTCAACATTGAGTCTACTGCATTTAGAAAATGAATCACTCTGTATCTTAATGTTTTGCAACTTGCTTTTTCACTTGACAATACATTGTGAATAATTTTCCACGTATAGACGTAGAAATCATTGCTCAGTTGGGTCTTGCAAATGGCCTGGTGTTTTTTCTTCAGGACGCTCTCTTTAATTAAAACTTAAGTCCCATATATAGATCTTCTCCTTCCATCCCCAAGTTTGCTTATTCCAAGAAGCCCATTTGTTAAAAATTATGAACAGAAGGATTGAACGAAGAGAAATCTTTCTTTCCATTTAAGAACCACATAAAAATGCTCTGAATGTATATTTGACATGATCATCTGCTTCACAGATTTCCTTGGCTGGTATCCATTTTAATTGTTCGCTCTCTGCCACGTGGGCTCTATCAGCTGGCCTTCACCAGGGAGATGTGGCAAAAGAGAGCTGCGAGGTGGTAGGAGGTGGGCGTGGAGGACAAGGAGAAGACTTGAGAGTAAGCAACACTTATTCCTGCTAGCATCTGGGGTTCATGGGAATGTCAGCATTACTCTACTGAGGAATCACACCTTGAGAAGATTTTCTCTAGAGGCACATTTGCCTTTCTTTTCAAACCACACAGAATCTATATGGCCAGACGTAGCCTTTTCTTTTTGAGGGGCAACATATTATGCAGAATACTAATAGGTGCTACACAGGAACAAGAGAGGGCTCTGTGGCCAAGCAAACTTGGGAAATGCTGTATTTTAGATAAACATGTTTCTTCAATGTAGGACTTCTCAGAAACTTCAGCATACTTTAGCTTTAATATATACTGTGACTCTTCAAGAGAACGAAGCTGTCAGCTTTTCCCAAACTCACATACACTTAACTTTTTGATTATGGGTGTACATATATTAACAACTTTGGAAAATGTCAGTCTTTTAAGTAGTCCTCCACTGATACTGAGGTCAGGAAAAACAAAAGTGGTTCCATTGTTCAACTTAGGGTTGAGATGTTAGCTTGTAACTTGGCCTTCTAGGGGGTATCTCAGTCAAAAGCTACCTTCTAATTGGGAGGTTGGGTAGGGAGGGTGAAGTCATTCTTGGGGATTTTAAGCAAGAAACTGTAAGCTGAGATGCTTTTCTGAGCAATTCTTGAGTACAGTTGGTTTTTGCTTTATCCAGCTTGCACAGTTTGCAAAATAGCAGGTGTTGCCTAAGAGATGAAAAGTATGTTTATAGGTCTTGGTATCTTCCCTGCTCTATTGTCAAACCTTTCTCTTTTATGGGGGCTGTCAGCTTGGGAGGAGACCCATGCAGCCCTCCTTCCCCAAGCCAGCTGAAGGCTCTCCAGTCACCCTCCACGCCCCGCCCACCCTTCAAGGAGCCAGTGATTTAGTGCTGCAGTCTGCACGGTGGAGAATGTCCTTAATGAGCCTGATGGCCTGGGGCTGTGCTTGGAGCTGCCTTTAACCACAACTATTCTTAGCAGAAAAAGTGTCCCAGAAAACTAAGACCCCAGAAGAGGACCTCTGATGGAGGAGTGCTGGGTGTTTAAAAAAAGGAGGCGGCACAGCATTCCTGGTCATCCATAAACTAAAACAAACAAAAGAAAATCACATCCAACTGTAGTCAATTGCTCCTGTAAGAGAAGGAGTGCAATTCAAAGAGGTTTATGTATTTTGGCGGAGGATGGTATATGCGTGGGAGTCTAAAAGCATAGAATAACATGACCAGGAACCACTCCGTCCAGCTAAAGTTCACTGAGCCAATTTTCTTTCTTTCTTTTTTAATCCCTATTTGATCTCTCCCATATCTGAGGCACCAGGGGGTGTTGAAAGAAGGTCTGCATGTGTTCGAGATAACATCTTACATTTTCACAATTAGGAACCATTTCAAAGCACTGTGATATATTGTATTCTGTCTTATGCCAAGCCTGTGAGCAGGCTTGGAATTTATCCCCATTTTATAGGTAAGACACTAAAACATAAAGACATTAAGATCTTATGCCTGAACTTATAAAGCAAGTCAGTGGCAGAGCCAGGAGGGGACTCCGCTTCCCAGTCAGGGGTCCAGGCTTTTCCAGTCTAGGACCCTCTGGTTGCCACACTAACGTTTTGGGCTTTGACATCGCAAATGAAAAAGGACTAACCTTTGGTCATAATGGTCCACCCACTACAAGTTGAATCAAAATCATAAAGTGTGTTTATTAGAAAACTTTTTGAAGTCACCTCTCAGCACTAGGGCTTGAGTTGAGATTGTGAAAATAAATGAAGACCACCTAAAAAATGTGAACAAGCAAAGGCTACTTACTCAGAGCTTGCTGTCACAAGGGAGTTGGTGACCACCAGTCTCACTTGGCAGAGACTCCAAGACAGGCAGAGGAGTGGGAAAACTTTATTATTTTATTTTTTAAGAGACAGGGTCTTGCTCTGTCACCCATATTGTAGTGCAGCCTCAAGCTCCTGGGCTCAAGCGATCCTCCCACCTCAGCCTCCCAAAGTGCTGGGATTACAGGCATGAGCCACTGTGCTCAGCTGGGAAAGCTTTACAGTAGAAAAAGGGGAAGACTTTAGGTGTGTCCTGATTGGAGTGTGTTAGCATGGGGAAGTTGTAGATGGGTTAACTAGAATGAGCCTCCTATGTGACTAGTTAGGGGTGTTTATTTGACTTACTCCAGTTAGTTCCAGGTTGAGAGTGGGGGAAAATATTAGGGAAGCTGTCAGTTATTAATGAAGTCCTGGCCCTTTTGGATCAATTGTACAAATAGGAATTATTGTCTGGCTTCCTGGACTGGTTTCTATAGAGAATAGGTTGGCATCCTGGGCTGGTTACTGCAGATAGTAGATTGGCTTCCTGGGCTGGTTGCTGCAGGTTGTGGGTCACAGTTCTATTTTTATATATAGTCTGGCCATTGTCCATTTGTATATTCAGTTTCTCAGGATTTAGGGGGTGGAAGGACCAGGGAAAGGTCTGGGGAGTGCATAGAAGTGAGGGCTCTGGCACCCCCTGGGCATTGTTAACACTCTGCCCCCACCTTTTTGGCCAAGTGCTGTTGGGGGTTGTCAGGAGGTAGAAAGAAGGGGTGAGAACAAATCTTGTAGTCTTGATATCTTCTTTCTGGCCCAATTTCATTTCATTTAATATTATTTGTTTCTGTTGTTTGAAAATGGCTTGAATGTAGTAGAGCACTGCTTATTTCCAAAGTAGTAACTTTTCAGATGGAATTAGCAAACGTGGACCCAAGATTTCTGCCACCTGGTCCTGGATACTATGGGTATTTCTTGATTCTGTTTCCTTAGAGAGATTCTATTTGGACTGGAGGAAATGGGGAAGGTGTCTTAAAGGAGGTGACATAAGAAAGAAACTTTGAAGAATGAATAGGTTTTTGGGTAAGTAAAAAATGTTCTTGAAAGTGGAAAGGCTAGGGAAATAGGAGCAGTGTGGAATAGAAACACATTGTGTTCACAGAATGGCAAATAGCCTGGGATAGGAGTGATGTTGGGATGGGGTGAGATTGGAGGGACTTTGAATGTCATTCTTAGGAGCTTGGATTACATTAGCATAAGAAGACTTAATGTTTTTGAACAGGACCCAAAATGATCAGAGTTGCAATGAAGAAAGAAGTTTAAATAAAAATCTACATATCTTTTGGAATATACTTCAATATGGAATGTTTCTGGGACATCCTGATTTCATATGGTTATCATGAACTGCAGGTCTTCCATGGAGTTTCTGAAACTGTTCCTGAGGCTCAGCTGTGAGCCCAGGTAGTCATCGGTAGATAATTCTGAAGTGTAGTTATAGCAACAGGAAAAGTCCAGGGGAGCCAGCGGCTCCAGAGGGTGAAGGCAGGAAGTACAGGGAGCAAAGAAAGATG
The DNA here is from genome assembly GCA_963574885.1 of Lepilemur ruficaudatus. Lineage (NCBI taxonomy): Eukaryota > Metazoa > Chordata > Mammalia > Primates > Lepilemuridae > Lepilemur > Lepilemur ruficaudatus. The sequence goes on from CAUYRT010071291.1 coordinate 53,097, forward strand.
GCTTGGTTTGCTTGCCAAAGAGTAGCAGGTGTAGAATGGATTGTTGTAAAGAAAAACAAGAAGAGAGACTTAAAATTATTCTATCACAATGGGTCCTCGAAAATCTTGGATTATTATTTTCTTAAAAATTAAAATTATGTCAAGATTTGACTAAACTTATATTAACCTAAAATCCTGCTTTTGGGGACAATTGCCTAATATTTACTTGTAAATATTCTAAATGGCTTCAAATAAGTGCATGATCTCTGACCTGGTTTGTGAATTAACCTACTCAAACAATCAGATGAGTTTTCAGAAAAGTACAGGTAAGGATGTTTTTCACATTTTTATAATGGTGAAAAATGGACACAACAGGAAAATAATTAAACACATCATGATGTATTTAAACAATGGCATACTATGCAGCCTTAAAAAGATATGACTATATGTTGATTTGGAAAGATATTCATGGTATGTTGTAAAGTTTTAAAGAAAGGAGGTATCCAAATTATGTGTATAATATGTTCCCATTTTGGTGTTTTTTTTTTAATATATATAAATGTCTGGAAGGCTGCATAGCAAATGCTAACTGGTTTTTCTAGGCTGTTTGACATGGGTTCTTTATTTTCTTCTTTAAATTTTCCTGTATTTTCTGAATTTTTTTTTGCCATGAGAAAATAGAAATTCATTTAGAAAGTTTACTTCTGTAAAAAGAAATGGAATGATTTGATCCTCTTGGAATTTCTTTGGAATAAAAAGAGAGTATTTATTCTCTTTCTAAAAAATATAAACATATTTATAAAGATACAAATATTTATAAATTATATAAATTTATATATAATGTATGTGTGTTTGGGTTCCAATAGTGAAATATCCATATCTGTTTATATAAAGGCTATATATGCATACTCTGGGAAACCTAGAAAGTATGCTTTTCTGATGTGGCTACATTTTCTTTTGTGAGAAGATTGAGTGACTCCGCATAATGGTGCATTTTTCCCCTTAGAAATTATAGTCCTCTCCAGGTGGTAAAAATCACTGCCTTAGCCCAGGGTCTCTCAAACAAGCCTTTGAAAGTGGTTGCATAGCAACTACTGTTGATGTAAATGACTAGTCTTGGTTTTCTGGGAATGATATTGATTTGTACAATAAAGTGATGTATTCAGATACTTTGCTGGCTATAATAGGATAAAGGAGTTGCATGAGCACGGAGCTTTTAGGAGTCCTTTGAAAAAAGACTCAGTGGATGAAGGGCATTTGGTTTATTCCATTGGAGGTGATGGATTGAATGAATACAGGGCAGCTTTAAACACTGAAATTCAATGATGCAAATTCCTCAAGAAATGGATCATTTCCCTCTTCATCAACATTCATTGAGTCCCTACTAAGTACCAGGCACTGTACTAGTCACTAGGGATACAGTAGTGATAATACGTAGTCTCTACCATGTGGGAGCTAACATTCTAAAAGGAAAGAAAAACACAAAAGGTAATAACTTCAATACTTGATGCTAACTGATGGAAGTGTGCACCAGGGTGTTATGAGACACAGAGAAAGGATATCTAATGCCACCCGGGGACTGTTCCATAATCCTGTCTTGAGCAGCAGCTGTGTGTCTTGGCATTGGAGATAAAAAGATGAATGAGACTTGGCTCTTGGCCATAAGGATTTTATAGTTTGACAGGGGAGACAGATATAAACAATTCAATGTAATAAATGCTTGGTTAGTGCAAAGATTAAGGTACGAGAATACAGAGGTGGAGATTAATGAATGATTTAATGCCTGTTTAATACTGTACTGTTTGCAAACCTCTTAAAACATACATTACCTTATTTGATATTTATAAATAGGTAGGATTTATCTCTCTTTTATTGATGAGGAAACTGAAGCTTGGGAATGTGATTTGTCTAAGATTGATATCTTTTTATGCTCTGGCTGTTGTCGCAAAATACCCTAGACTGGGTAGCTTAAACAGCAGAAGTTTATTTTCTTACAGTTCTGGAAATTAAAAGTTCTATGTCAAGGTCCAGCCGAGGTGGTTCCTGATGAGGGCTCCCTTCCTGGCTTACAGAGGCTGCCTTCTTGCTGTGTCCTCACATTGTGGAGAGAGAGAGAGAGTGAGAGCAAGCTCTCTCGTGTCTTATAAGGACACTAATCCTACCTGAGCAGGACCCACACATGTAACCTTATTTAACCTTAATTACTTCCTTGGAGGCCCCATGTCCAAATATAGCCACACCTAAAGGCTGGGTCTTTGAATTATGAATTTTGAGGAACACATACATTGAGTCCATAACAATTACACTATGAACTTAGGGGCTTTAGCCTCCAAATTCTTGTGTGCATGTGTGTGTGTGTGTCTGTGTGTGTGTGTTTCCTACACCATATTAGATGTAAGAGGCATGTTTCCCCAATGTGATGAGTCAATGACTCTCATAACACGGACATAAGCAGCTCTGACATTTGGGACCCTGGTTACGCTCCTCCCCCGGTTTACCTTTAGGACTTGCTGCCACACAGTCCTTTCCGCAGCACTCTCCGTGGGCTTATGAACAGTCCATCCATACCCATTTGGGACTTGTCACTTGGAATCTCCAGTTTTAAGGAGGAGGTGGGAGTGTGGAGACGGCATGGGGCTTGTGAGGATGGGGGCTGGGATAGTGGTGGAGACCCTGACCTGGAGGCTAGTTCTGTTTAAAAAGAGCAGGCTGCCTGGAGCAGTTTCCATTGCCCCATCTAGGATGACACTGCAGCCAGCTCCAGGACCATTTAAAGGAGAGGAAGGAGGTGGTGGAGGTAAACCAAGGCAGCAGCGAGGACTACAGGGCTGGGAAGGGCAATTTGGCCAATAGCAGAAGGTGCTGTTTCATGTTGGGCTTCCCACCTTCTTGCCTTCCCCTTCGAGGAGCAAGATGCTTCTTCCTGCTTGTGTGGGGCTGGTGAGCCCCTTCCTGGCCCCTCCAGCCTTGTGATCTTCAGTCTTGGCTGCACATTACTTGGGGGATATTTAAATGCTTTTAGTGCTCACATCACATCAGCCCATTCCCACAGATTCTGATTTACCTGGAGTGGGACTTAGGGTCTCTATTTTTTGAAAGCTCTCCAAGTGATTTCAACATATGTCCAAGGATGAAAATCTTACATAATCCCTCTGTCCCATTTTCATGAGTGTGACTCCCATACTCTGTGACTCCCAGGCAACTGACAGCCTCCCATCCAATTTGATCCTCTCAAGAGCTATGGGGTGGACAGGTACCAGGATGTTACAGACAAAAACCAGAAACTGCATTCGACCTGTGAGTTAGGAGGCTTCAGTTGGTAGGCAGGAGGCACAGATATCAAGAAAGATCAGGCTTGGTCTAAGGAAATCAAGAAGGAATGATTTTGTTTCCTTGGTGTTTTGGGCAGACAAGTTTCCATTCATTTATTCCTTGAACACATATGTACTGAACAGCCACTACATGCCAGATGCTGTACCAGGTGCCAAGTTAGGAGCTAGTCCTTGGCATATGGCAGGGGATAACAATGGTGGCTCAGGGAGGCCACCCCTGATGGCTCAACCTTGGGTAGCTGCTCTTTGGAGAGGTGTGCATCGTCAGAGCATCGTGGAACTAGAAAAGACACTGCCAGGCACGGTTTCCTTCGCCTACATGACTCATATACTGAAAGAATGAAACTAATTTGTTCTTCCATTTAAAATTAAGCTTAGTCAGAATCTGTAATCTTGTTGGGATGAAGGTTTACAAACTGTAGAAAAGGATAATTATGGCAAATTTAAACTATGGCTTGATGACCAGGAAGATAGAGCACGTGACTCTAGACTCACGAATCCCACTCTGGCGAAACTAACCACTCTGACACCCACAGATGTCTATCCATCTCTGCGCGGGGACATTCCACTAAACAAAGCCAGTTGATATCTCACATTCTGAAGATTTTTCAAATATTATTACTAAGGCATTTTCCATTGTTTTGCTTTAATTCAAGTGGGTTTTTATTTAAGACTTAGAGGTCATAAGTTTTATAGCCTCAGGCTTGATTTAAAACCTAGCCACTACAGATAGTAAACAGCGGTCTCATTTTCTAGTAACAATAGTTCATGACATTGTGGTAAGAGACCAAGCTTGGCAGCTGAACATAACAAAAAGTTGCACAGTCTTTGGAGTCAACAGGCCCAAATATGAATCCTGGTTTTGTCATTTATTTCATTGGGAACTAGGGCAAGTTACTTAACCATTTTGAGCCTCTGTTTCTTCATTTTTATTTATCATAAAATAGGGATAGCAATGTGAAAGAATATATATATATTTTATATATATATAAACTATGAACTATGTCTAGCACATAATTGGTTTTTGATAAATATTCCTTTCTCCAGTTGTAATGACATGACATAGGGCACACTTTAGGACCCAGGTTTAAGGAGGTGTATAGCACACAGAAAGTCTTGGCTGAAATTCCACATTGAAAAAAGAGACCTCACAATTTCTACCGTCAATTATATGTATGTAAGGAAGAGAAATAGCATGTTTCTCATGCGTATGAATTGCATTTGATTTTGTATGCTGTGAACAGGTGAATGGTGGGCAGTCACAATGGCTTGTTTTTGAAGTAAGAAGAAAAACAATAATACCCGTCAATAGAGCCTTACCTATGTGCCAGGCACTTTACATGTATTATTTTATCCTCACAATGACTTTTAAAGAGAAGCGCTATCATCTCTGTTTGTAAATAAGGAGATTAAAGAATAGACAGGTTAATTGTCTTTCCCCAAATCACACAACCAGTGCAGAGCTGGGATTCCAAGCCAAGAATTGTCAATAAATCACTGAAGATGGTGGGTGTTATATTAAGAATGTTATTTTTTGAAGCAACCCAAACATGAGATTAGCATCCCATTATCAATGTGCTGGAGACTTGCTGGATAAGTGTCTGAAAGTAGAGAGTGTTTAGCAGTCCAGCAGAATTATTTTCTGAATGGAAGATTGAGACAAGTGAATGGGGTAGTATCCCCTGAAGCTGTGGTCCCCAATCCCTGGGCTGCGGACCGATATCCATTCCTGGCCTGTTGGGGACAGGCTGCAGAGCACTGTACCCCATCCCCCCAACCCTCAGTGGAAAAATTGTCGTCTATGGAACTTAGGAACCAGGGGGTTGCACAGCAGGAGGTGAGTGGTGGGGCAGTGAGCGAGGCTTCATCTGTGTTTACAGCTGCTCCCCGCTGCTCACGTCACCATCTGAGCTCAGCCTCCCTGCCCACCCCCATCGGTGGAAAAATTGTCTTCCATGAAACTGGTCCCTGGTGCCAAAAGGTTGGAAACTGCTGCAAAGAACCCAGGGTCATTTCGACCAGTGGCATCTACAGTGCAATGGTTACATGCTAATAATTTTAATGTTTGCCTTATAGTTCATGAGATGGATGGACAATTGTTTCCTTATTGTTTTGCTTTTGCTGGAGGATTTAGTTGAGTGCAATTTTTCCTTATCATTTTCTGAATACTTTTCTGAATACTTTCTTATTTTTGTTTCTTAACAGTCTTTGCAATTGTATCTTTTGGGTGCTATGTATGGTGTTTTGACATTTATGTTCTAATGACATGCAAGGGCTTCAAGATTTGTAATAAAGTTAGAATTCATCTCCAGTGAATGCACTGTGAGCAGAAACAGATTATACACTTTGTAATGATAAAAATTTTTAGTGATTTTTCTGTCATCAGTGTAATGATTTCAACAACTGATCTTTAATATGTATGAGCTTAATTCCTGTTAAGAGCAGAAAACTTGGATTCCTTTCAGGTCTCCTTTCATATTTATCTTCAATAATTTAATCTTTTTAAGAGTATGAGTTTGTAGTTGGTCATGTTTTCTCCATTTATATGCACTTATCCAGGTCAAAATGTGGTTAGAATCATGCCATACAAAGGAAATTCAGGCTCTTGACTCAGAGTTAGGGGCCTGTATAAACATTCCTGTGTCTGAGATTTTGGGTTGGGGAAGGTGCCTGGACCTGTCCCCTCAAAAATGTCAGGAGCTTACTGCATTTCCAAAAAAGATGGCTCCTAGAAAATGTAGCCTTTGTTGATTAAAAAATACATAGTGATCATACATACATACTGATCATATCATAGTGTTGATAAAAAATACGTAGACATTTGAAATATCTGGCTCTTTTCAAATTAGGGGGATGATGTTAGAAGGTCATTGATGGTGTTGATGAAGGAGAGAGTGGTTGATGATTTGGATCTTAGTAATAATCCTTTGTTGGGATGAGCAAACAAAACCCAAAAATCAATGTGTGGGCAAATACTATTAAAAGCACAGCAACACACAACTCACAGAGTTCCACAGAAATACAACCAAAAACAAACCCCAGACCTTCTGGCTTATATAATTTCAGAAAAGACCCACTTTGAATAAGGTGTCTGTGGCTGAGAGGAGCTTACAAGGTCAAACCTCCAGGGGTCCTCACAGTTTTGGTTTCCCATTAGATTTTACCTCCCACCTCAAGGAGTAGGATCTGGCAAGAGGGATAAAAAAGACTCTTCAATTCAATTTTCAGAAAAGCTGGGGGAAGAAACAAGGCCATGCCTCTCTGTTAATAGTCCTCTGTGCTTTAGGCCACAGTGTGAGAACTCAGAGGCGTGAGGGCAAAAGGAGGCTGCAGCAGGAATCTTGGCTGGGGCTCAGTTTTAGGGAGTTTTGCATAAAGGTATTTACTTTTGGAAGATAATAGTAGGTCAATTATTTCCTATGGAAACTGGAAAATAAACACCCACTTTAAACTAAACATATGCACATAGTTTCTGCACCCTTTCCCTGACCAGTGAGTGAGAAAGGTCTGTGTGTATGTGTGTGTGTGTGTGTGTGTGAGAGAGAGAGAGAGAGAGAGAGAGAGAGAGACAGAGAGAGAGACAGAGAGAGAAAGAGAGAGAGAGAGAGAGAGAGAGAGAGAGAGAGAGAGAGAGAATGCTTCTTTGTGGCTATGTTTTTGGTTTGCTTCAACTTATTTCATGCTTGCTGCCTAGCAGACATGGATGGATGGATTTTGATTGGGGTAAAGGCAATTTGCCTATTATCTGTTCTGGTGGGACTTACGCCTACCTACCAGTGGGTAGACCTCCCTGAAGCTCAGCTTGTCTCGTCAACATGCTGATGCAGCAAGATTGATGTGTTTTGAACTGGAATGATTTTTCAAAGTCTTGTTTGGGCCAGCTCCTGGGCTGGTGCCATGTCTTACATAATGTATATATGAACCTTCACTGACAAACAAGCTTGTGTTTCTGAAGTGTCCTTTGGCTTTGGTCAATACTGTTTGCCCATATGCTTTAGGTAAAATTCTTTTTCCAGGAGCCTCAGAGTTAGTCCAGGGTCCAGAAAAAGAAGAGTGTATTGTGCTTGTGGGTTTAACAGTTTATCTGTCACCATCCCTGTAAAAGAGCCAGGCTGTCTCTCAGGGGATAATTTAATGCCACTTTTCTAGGATAACAGAGAGGCACTTAGTTCATGTGTTTAGTCAGTCTTTGAAGTAAAAGAAGGTGTGCTGATTTCTACATCGCAGCAGCGATCCCAAAGGAGTGGAATGGTTCTCCTCCTCCTTCACCTCTTCACCTCCCCTTCCATCGATTTTGAACACTGTGTAAAGTGTGTTGTTGAGGTGTCACTGGGGGTATTGTTCCAGTTATTTTTACTACATATCAAACCGCCCCATAGTTTCTGCAGGTCAGAAATCTGGGAAGGGCCATGATGAGTGGTTCTAGAAGGGGGTCTCTTATGGGGCTGTTGTCAGGCAATGGCAGGGCTTCTCTCTCTCTCTCTCTCTCCATGTAGTCTCAGTGCTCCTCCATGTGATCTCTCCACTTGGGGTACATTGGGCTTCCTCACAACATGGTGGCTTCAGAGAGTTGGACTATTTACATGTAACTCAGGACTCCAGTGCTAGTGCTTCAGTGAGCTGGGGGAAGCATCATCTTTTCTAACAGCCTCAGAAATCATGTAGTGTTACTTCTGCTGCATTTCTGTTGGTTCCAAACAAATCATAAGTATACTTAGACATAAGGGAAGGGGATACAGACTCCACTTTTTGATGGGAGGAGTATCAAGGTCATATTGTAGTATAGCGTGTGCTATACTACATCTTTGGAGAATACAATTTGTCATAGGTACAGCACTATTCAAGACAGAAGGATCACAATAAGGACAGTTCAGCTGGAAACAGGCCTTCCAGGAAGCTCTACAATCTCAAAATCTTGTATGACCATTTGAATGGTAAAATATATATTGATTCTTCTGTGAAATCAATTTTTTTACTTTTAAAATAAGTTATAATACAGTATAATTTATAGTCAATAAAAAATGAACACACTTTAAAATATACAGTTCAACATATTTTGATAAATGTATACACCTGTGTGAAATTCACCCCAATCAAGAAACAGAATATTTTTATCACCCATAAAATCTCTTGTGCTCCCATGCAGTAAATCCTAGCCATGCTTGGCCCCAGGCAACCACTGGGTCACTTTCTGCTACTATTGACTAGTTTTGCCTGTTCTAGATTTTCATGGAATCTTACAGTATATTCTCTTTTGTTGGCATAATATTTTTGAGATTCATCCATTTTTTTGTATGTATCAATGTTATTGTATACATTATAGTAGTCCAGTGCATGAATATGCTATAATTTGTTTATCTATTCTTTGCTTGGTAGACATTTGAGTTATTCACAGTTTTTGGATATTATAAACAAAGCTGGTATGGACATTCGTGTATAAGTGTTTGTGTGGACATACTTTTTCATTTCTCTTGGATAAATATCTAGAAGTGGGATTGCTGGATTATGTGGAAAGTTTATGTTGAATTTTATAAGAAATTATCATCCTGTTTTCCAAAATGGTTGTTCCATTTTACATTCTCACCAACAAAGTATGTAGGTTCTGGTAGCTTTACTTTCTCACCATACTTGGTGGTGTCAGTCTTCTGTTTTAGATACTTTGATGTGTGTATAGTGGTTTAAATATACCTTTTCCTGAAGATCAAGCAAGATGTTGAGCAATTTTCACGCATTTATTGGACATTTGTATACCTTCTTTTGTAAAGTGTCTGTTCAAATCTTCTGCCCATTAAAAATTAAAAAAAAAATTTCCTATTGAATTGTGGTACTTTCAATAGTCTCAATACAAGACCTTCATTAATTATGTGTATTATGAATATTTTCTTCCAGTCTGTGGATTGCCTTTTTATTCTTTACTGACATCTTTGGACTAGAAGTTTTTAATTCTGATAATGTTTAATTGATATATTTTTTCTTTTATGCTTTGTGCTTTTTATCTGCTCTGTCTAAAATATCTTCTATATCCCATGGTCACAAAGATTTTCTTCCATATATTCTTATAGAAGTCTTATGTTTTAGCTTCTATTTCTATGATGAGTTTTGAATTAATTTTTGTGTATGGTGTGAGGTAAGTGTCAAGGTTTATTTTTTAAAATATGATACTTTGTTTTTCTAGAATTATGTTGAAGACACTGTCTTTTACTTATCAAATTACCTTGGAACTTTGTTAAAAATCAATTGTCCATTGTGTGGTTCTATTTCTGGTCTATTGCATTTCATTTATTTATATGCCTATCCTATGTGACGGCTACACTGTTTCCATTTCTATAGTTTTATAAAAAGTCTCACATTCAGAGAGTTTAAGTTCTCCAAATTTGTTATTCCTTTCCAAAATTGCTTTTACTATTTTGGATTCTTCAAATTATGTAACTTTTAAAAACAGCCAGTCCATTTCTTTAAAAAAGCTTCCTGAGATTTTTATTGGCATCGCATTGACTCTCTAGATAAATTCAGGGAAAATTTAGCTTTCTACAATATTGAATCTTTTAATCCATGAATATAGTATCTGTCTCCATTTATTTAGGGTTTTAAAAATTTCTCTCAGAAATGGCTAAGTAGTTTTTAGTGTATCGCACTTCACTAGTATTAATAGTTTTTAGTGTAACACAGTTTTAGTTAGATTTATGCTTAAATATTTCATGTTTTGATACTATTGTAAATGACATTTCCTTTTGCAATTATTCATTGTGGTAGTATACAAAATTGCAAAATTTAAAAATATTAATCTTGTATCCTACAACCCTTCTATAGTCACCTATTATAATAGTTACAATAGTTTTTTTATTGTGAATTCTTTAGGATTTTCAATATACACAACCATGTAATCTGTGAATAAAGGAAGTTTCAGTCCTTCCTTTCTAGTCTCTATGCCTTTAATTATCTTTTTCTTGCCTTATTGCACTGGCTAGTGCCTCCAATACAATGATGAATGGAAGTTATAAGAACACACATCCTTGCCCCTTGCCTTGTTCCTAATATTAGGGGGAAAGTATTCAATCTGGCATTAAGTATGATGTTAGCTCTAGGTTATTTTTTTTTCTTGGTAGATGCCTTTTATTGGGTTGGGGGAATTCCTTTTTGCTCCTAGTTTGCAGAGGGATTTAAAAAAATTATACATGATTTTTTAATTTGCCCTATGCTTTTTATGCATGCATTAGGATGGTGATGGAGTTTTTCTCCTTGATTCCATTGATATGGTATATTGCATTAATTACTGTTTAATGGTAAACCAACTTGCATTCCTGAGATAATTCCCATTTGGTCATGATGTATTATCTTGATGCAGTCTACCAGGGCAGTGTCTACCACAGAGTTGCAGTAAAGACATTGGCTGGGGCTAAAGTCATCTGAAGGCTTGGCTTCCAAAGGTATTGAAGGATCTGCTTCCAAACTTAGTCATATGACTGTTGACAGGAGACTTCAGTTCCTTACCAAGTGGGCTTGTTTTCCAATGTGACAGCTGGATTCCCTCAGAGTGAGTCATTTGGAGGGGACGGGTAGGTGTGAGAGAGGGGAACCTCTATTTTTTCTGTTTTCAATTTCATTGACTTCTGCTCTTTTTATTTCCTTCCTTCTATTTACTTAGGGTTTAATATAGGTCTTCTTCTTCTTTTTTTTTCACTGTTTATACCAGTTTATTTGTAACAGCCAAACCTAGAAACAACCCAAATAGCCAGCAACCTGGATAGATAAACTGTCATGGCACACTCATATGGAATATTATTATTCATCAGTTATAAGGAAACAAGCAATGACATGAACAAACTACAAAATAATTATGTTCCATTAAAGAAGTCAGACCAAAAAAGAGTACATACTATGTGATTCTGTTTATGCAAAATACTAATAAATGAGAATGAATGGCTAGATTAAGAAAGCAGTTCAGTGCTTGCCAGGCACTGGGGCTGGGAGGCAGCACTAGGCAAGGGAGGAGTCATGAAAGGACACAAAGGAACTTTGGGGTTGTCAATGTGAACTTTATTTTGATTGTGGTGATGGTTTTACCTGAGCTGGGATTTTTAGGTCTTCTTTTTCAACTTCTTGAGTAGGACTCTTAGATCATTGGTTTGAAAACTTATTCTATCTCATGTAAGCCTTTAAATCTATAAATTTCCCTTTAATTGCTGCTTTAGCTGCATCCTATACATTTTGATATGCTGTGTATATCAGTTAAAATACTTTCAAATTTCTCTTGTGATTTCTTTGACTCATGGCTTATTTGGAAGTGTTTTTACTTAATTTCAAAAAAAGTGGAGATCCCACAGTTATATTTTTGTTATTAATTTCTAATTCATTTCCATTGTGATCAGAGAATATGCTCTGTATGATTTCAATTTTTAAAAATGTATTGGGGCTTATTTTATGACCTGGCATAGGTCTACCATGGTGAATAGTTCATTTGTACTTGAAAAGAATGTGTATTTGCCCATATTACATGTAGTATTTTAAAAATATCAATTAAGTCATGTTGTTTGATTGAGTTTTCCATGTCTTCTACACTGATTTTTTTAAATTTATTTCAGGAAAATATGAAAGTACAAACATTTTGGTTACGTTTTATATCTTTGCCACTCCCTAGCAAGGGTTAGAGGTATGCCCCTCCCCTCCACAATGCTCACTGCATCCCTCAGATGTTGGTCTACCCTGTGAACCCCCGAATCCCTGGTGAACAACATCACCATTTGAGCACTGTAGTGTTAAACAGTACCAATTTGATGGTGAGTACATGTGGAGCCCATTCTTCAGATCTTGTGTCACCCCACTTTGGACAATAGGCTTAAGCTCAATCCAGGATAAAATAAGTGGTGCTAGCTCACTGTCATTTCTTATAATTGAGTAATATTCCATTGTATACATATACCAAATTTTAATAATTGACTCATGAATTGATGGGCACTTGGGTTGTTTCCACGTCCTTGCAATAGTACATTGTGCTGCCATAAACATTCGGGTGCAGATGTTTTTATTATAGAATGTCTTACATTCTTTTGG
>CAUYRT010071292.1:0-23847 GCA_963574885.1 Lepilemur ruficaudatus
TAGTCCCAGCTACTTGGGAGGCTGAGGCAGAAGGATCACTTGAGCCCAGGAGTTTGAGGTTGCTGTGAGCTAGGCTGACGCCACGGCACTCTAGCCTGGGCAACAGAGTGAGACTCTGTCTCAAAAAAAAAAAAAAAAAAAAAAAAAGGAAGGAAATTCTCACACATGCTACAACATGGATAAACCTTGAAGATGTTATGCTAAGTGAAATAAACCAGTTACAAAAGGGCAAATAGTGTATGATTCTGCTCAAACACTTCCTTAGAGCAGTCATAGGGACAGAGAGTAGAATGGAGGTTGCCAGGGGCTAGTGTGAGGGGGTAGTGTAGAGTTAGTGTTTATTGGGTACAGAGTTTCCATTTGGGAAAATGGAAAAGTTCTGCAGAAGGGGATGGTGGTAGTTGTATAATGTGCATGTACCTAATGCCACTAAACTGTGTGCTTAAAAATGGTTAAAATGGTACATTTTTAGTTATGTATATTTAACCACACTTTTTTAAAAAAGGAAGAAGTAGGAGACATGGTCCTGACCTTTGAATTGTTTGTGTTTGTGAGTAGCTCATGCTTTATTTGTCAGGGTTTGGCTGCATTCTAGGGTTTTCTTCACTCTCCAAGTTAAAACCCATAAAATTGAATATGTTAAACTCCTATTTTAAGAAGCAGCCAGTCACCATTTCAAAGAATAAAAAATGAGTGTGTTAACTTGGATTAGAAGAGAGGGAGGGTAATCTCAAGCATATTTATAGAATCTATATCCATAAAACAGAGTTATGCTATAATTGCTTATCTGAATGTGTGATATAGACAGGAGATCATTCTTACCAAAGCTATGAATATGATTGCTTCTGGAAGTGTGAGAGTGCCAATGTAGTGAAAACCTAAGTTAAAATTTAAAGCTGAAATTTTCTGTGCATGGGTGAGAACTTTCCTGGCAGCAGCATTATCTTAGCAATATTCAAATTCTGCCAGGAAAGAGGGACCAGGATCCTCCTTTTATGGATGAATCACCTGAGGCTAGAGAATGCTTGTGGTTTACTAAGTGAATATAAAATACTGTCTCTCAAAATTTAATTCTTTACCAAGCACCTTCATGATTTGTGTCATATCCATGAATCACCAGTTCTGTTGTTTAGTTAATATTCCCCCTTTGAATCAAGTCACTTTTCTAAATTAAATGTATCTGACTTTTAGGATAAATGGAAAGCCAGTAAGTCCTAATGAAATGGTAACTCTAAATATGAATATGATGGACCGAAAACAATCTTCTTCAACTCTAGCAGGTTATTGTTGCAGGCTGATGGCTGAGTCTGAGCCCCAGTCTTTGTTAAAAAAAGATGTTTAGAAAAGTGTTAGAAACTGACCATTAACAGAGTGCCTTTCTCTTTTACTTAACAAAAGATTGAAAGAGAAGTTGTCATAGATCAGACTCCTCAGGAAACAAATTTTGATGTTCAGAGTCTGTGGAGGAGGCTTACTATGAGGGAGATAAGGAGGCAGGGTTGAGCAGAGGGAGAAGCTGAGCTATGTGTGGCACAGTCACAACAGGGGCCTCAGCCCATCTCAAGGAGCTCTGGAGCTGGAATGGCCCTGCAGAGTCCTGAATCAAGGGAAGGTGGCCAGGCCCTTGTTCCTCTGCAGTGACCAATCACTGGATATGGGCCATCACAGGAGAAGAGGTGACAATGGATGGGGCAACTCTCTTCAACTCAGGGCAATTCCTGGAAGGGACTCTGCAGAGAGCTATCAGCTACCAACACTCTTGGTCACCAGGGGAACGAGAGCCCTTCTGTTCTGGCTTATACGCATGGAACAAAAAAAAAAATGAAATAGACAAAACTCCCTGCACTTATGGAGGTTACAGTCTAGTGGGGGTGGAGGATTAAGACAATAAACAATAAACCCAAGAAATGAATAAATAGTATAGCATATTAGAAAGTGATAAGTACTATTTTTTTAAGATAGAGAGTAAAGAAAAGAGATCTGGATTCTGAGCAGGTGGGGCAGGGTGCAGTTGTTAATAGGATCATAAAGGTAGACCTCCCTGAGAGGTGTGGGACTCAGAAAATAGTCCCCCAAAATGAAGGCCTCAGGAGAAAAAGTTCATCTCTGACTTCTCCTGTCTTCCTGCCTCTCAGTTCCATTCTCCCCTGAGGCTAGCCACAGAAACTAGAATCTCTTTTGCCCAAGGCAGGTCATAAAAACCAGATCCCCCTTTTCCCCTGAAAGCCAGCCATAAAACCTAAAATTATTCTATGTAAAAACAGGCCATAAAGAAATTATCTGACCTACCTTGTCTGACTGTAAGTCATAAGACCCCCATTCCAGCAAGGGTCCTGCCCCACACCCAGAAGGAAGGAATGTATGCTCACGAAGGCCAAGAAGAATCTAGACAGACAAGCCTAGCTGTTGAACCTAAGCATAAAAGTGGACAATTTCCCCTGTATGTTTGGGTCTTCATTCTGAGGGCTCTCATGTATACACGTTAAATAAATTTGTATGCCTTTTCTTTTAATAAGCAATCTGCCTTATGTCAGTGATTTTCAGTGAAATTTCAGGAGGCCAAGGGCCTTGGTCCCTACAGAGGCAACACTTGAACAAAGGCTGGAAAGGAGGTGAGGAGGTTAGCCATGCAAAAATCTGGGGGGAGTGCATTCCAGGCAGAAAAAACACCCAGTGGATAGGCCCTGAGGTATGTTCCAGGAGCAGCAAGAAGGGCCTTGTGGCATGAACTGATCAAGCAAGAAAGAGAGCAGGATGAGATGCGTCGAGGTAACCAGATCTTGAAGGGCCTTGAGAGCAACCGAAAGGTCTCCAGGGAATTGGGGGCCACGGCAAAGGCTTGGGCAAGGGTTATCACAATGGATAACATGGTCTAATGTGTTTCAAATGAGAGGAGACCAAAGGGGAACAAGTCGCCCTGTAGAGACATAATGGTGCCTGGGGTGGTGAAAAAGTCATCAGAATCTGTTCATATTTGGAGGCTAGAGCCAACTAGATTTTCCGACAGGCTGGATGAGAGAAAGAGAAATGTATGAGGTTTTGGCTTAAAAAACACAAGGGATGAAATAGCCATTTATAGATATGAGGGAAATGAAGGTGGAACAGATTCGTGAGGGAAGTTCTCTTCAGAAGTTCTGTCCCGAACATGTCAAACTGGAGGTGCTCATGCATGCAGAGACGTCTTACAGGCAGTTGATCATGGGAGGCAGAAGAGACCATCAAGGCAGTGAGCACAGACAGGCAGCAGGACCAGGGCTGGGCTGGGCGTCCAGCTCTGAGAGGTCAAGGACATGAGGGAGGATACTGAGAAGGAGCAGCCAGTGAGCTAGAAAGAAAACCAGAGGTGTCTATGGCCATACCACCCTGAACACGCCTGATCTCGACTGATCTTGGAAGCTAAGCAGGGTCGGGCCTGGTTAGTACTTGGATGGGAAAACCGAGGCTGTGGGCAACTGGAAACCAAAAGATTTTTAGTCGAATAGAACACTGCCTTGCTGTGTGCATGCAGGTGGTCAATACATGCTTCTGAATGGAATAGATCCCTAATAATTCTCCTTTCAAAAAGAGGAGAAGAGAAGAATACTGGAGTTCACTAAACACCAGGTGGGGGTTGGCCTGAGGCTGCTGCAAATGGTCCTCCCGGGCTTTGCATTCTTAGCGCTCTAAGAGGATTGGTGAGCTTCAAGACCATCATCCCCTCAAGATAAATGTCTTTAGTGCTTCCTCCTAGACACTCTGAATTCAATTAGTTTAATTGGAAAACAAGTAAAGAGGAATTATCTTAATATAGCTTTGCCCCTAACAGCTCAAAAAAAATCATTTTTTTGGTAGTAATCCAAGTTTCCCTCTTTTATTTACATATTCTGAGACAATGATGTAAATTTCCATTTTTAGCAAAAAGGTGGACTTCTCTTACTCCATAGGTCGTGTTTTTCTTTAGATTTTTTTTTTTTTTTTTGAGACAGGTATTGCTCTCTCGCCCTCACTAGAGTACAGTGGCACCATCAAAGCTCACTGTAACCTCAAGCTCACGGGCTCAAATGATCCTCCTGCCTCAGTCTCCTGAGTAGCTGGGACTACAAGCATGCACCACCATGCCCAGCTAATTTTTCTATTTTTTGTAGAGACAGGATCTTGCTCTTGCTCAAGCTGGTCTCAAATTCCTGACCTCAAGCCATCCTCCCACCTCGGCCTCCCAAAGTGCTGGGATTACAGGCATCAGCCACCACGCCCAGCCTAATTTTAATAATGATAATAATAATAATAATCACCTTTCATGTATTCATACTTTAATGAAATAGGAGCAATGGTGTGCTAGTAAATGTTTAAAAACTATTAGTGGAGGGGGAGATGCCCTGAATTTTAGTGTTTGCTAATTTCTGTTGTGAAAGTATTCCCACTATGGCTGATTCCAAGCTGCTGATGTGAAACACTGAACTCAGAGCTGGGGGAAAAACGCTAACCAACCGCTCTCACAAGCCAATGGGAGCTGCTTCTATTAATAGCACACCAATGGATAGGAATATCAGTCCTTTGCCAAAATTCCCCAAAAATCTATTGCCCAGGGCATTTTTTCTCTTACATAGAGGCTACTTGGACTTTTATCAGTTGTAAAAGCAAGCTCAGGACTGAGATAACTGGGTTGGTAAATGATGAGGGACTAACTTCATTGTGTTTGTACAAAAAATACATTCCTCCAGAATTCAGGCACACTTGCTCTGACTGCAAGCATGGGACACTGAGTATATGAGCCTGGGAGCTCGGCATGGTGGTGGTAAAGCCAGGATGGCCCAGTGGACAGCCTGGGAGTCCCGGCCTGGCCTCTAGTCCAAGCGCTAATACAAACGCTCTGTCTCCCCTTGGGCAAATCATTTATGTTCCCTGGGCCCACACATTTTCACATCTAACAAGTAAACGTGGGGGCTAGACGTGACAGAATAGAACAGATAATCACCAAGGTTCCCCTTCTAAATCTTCAACATATGACCCTCTGAAGTAACAGGAGGCTAAATGGAAGACTAGTGTTAAGTGTTGTTGTTTCCAAAAACATTGTAATTGGGAAACGAGACTGCCAAAGGAGGACAGACTTCTTGCTAACTGCTGAACGGTGGGCAGAGAGCTGTGGCCCCTATTCTTACATAAAAGGAAGCCTTTCACACAGGGTACTATTGCTGGGAAACAACAGCTCCCAACTGTTCTTCGTTTCATCTTGTGATGAGATGCAATGTTTGCCAATATAGGGGAGAATTCATGGCATCATAGGCGGATGCTTAAAAATATATTTTAGATGTTTAAAAATATTGTTCATGAACTAGTGAGAGTGATTTGGAACTCTGGGAACAGGAAGAATTTCCTAAACTGTATGAGACAGCCTCAGAAAGTTGAATGGTATACTTAATCTATTTTGTAAGTAGAGCTGCCATCATTTTAATTGACTTAATAAATTATAAACTATCCGTCATACCTTTCCCACTGCCACATCACTCTGAATTATATTGTTCCTGTTCTCTTTGACTCCTAAATTTTCTTGCTTTAATTTATCTGCTAGTTCTTTTATAGCCTCTGGAGAATTAACAGTGCAGATGTGTATACACACACCATAATGGAACACACATGGTGGTTAGATGGATGCATTCTTGAATAAAACACCTGGGTTCAAATCCTGGCTCCACCCGAAAGCAGCTGTGTGACCTTGGGTAAGTGGCTTAAGCTCTCTGTGTCTCAGTTTCCTCATTTGTAAAGTGGGCATAATAATAATGTCTACCTCATGGGGTTATCATGAGAACTAAATTAGGTAATTCATATAAAGTACTCAAAAGAATATGGCATATACCTGCTGGCATTTAGGTAGTATTCAATAAATAATAGCTCTTATCATGTATATCCTTAACTCTTGACAGTTGAATTTGAAAGTCACTGTGTGTGTATTTGTGTGTGTGTGTGTGTGTGTAATGATTATATACGTTGTGTTTTGTTCTGGCTAAAACTAAATTGCCTTCCTTGCACATGTATCAGCTAGTGGGAGGACATGGTTTTCAAGTGTGGTACGCCATAGGTAGAGTTGTTCCAGGATTAAAATGTATCTGCTAAGGGGATTAACCTACATGCCGACAATCAAATTGATTTTATACACTTTATGAAGTGATTTCCTATAGGCCCTTCAGTAGACATTTTCCACCCAAACATAAATCACTGCAGAGAGTGAAATTACTAGAGGCTGTGGCCAAATGGCCTTAAGTCACTGGGATCCACTCCTTGCCAGCCAACGCACAGGAACCCACTCTATAGTGTCCATTTCTCCTGAGTGTTGGACGTGGAACAGTCCATCTAGAACACTTGTAAAAATGGGACCTTCTGCATGCATCCAAGATAAAGGAGCTGCTTCATACTACAACTTCCTCACTTCTGGAAAGGTGTTTCTCTGAACCATTCCAAGTTTAGTGGGGCTTTAGCTGAGTCTAAGGTCAGCCTGCAGGTGGGGGATGGGAGGAGGGCGTTTTCTTTGATCCATTAATGAATTAATGAATTAAACAGAGGTGGAGTTCAGAAGCCAGGCTGCTTGCTATTGCTGAAGTGGGGCTGATTACTCGTGGGCCATAACTGCTGGAAAAATGCAGCTTCTTGCTAGAATTAGGGACATGGCCGAATCCATTCATCTTCCCTAATCGGGTTCTTGGGAAATACACATGTAGATTAGCCTCTAACAATGACCCCCAGCTGATTGCTTGGAGTACCCTCCTCCGTGCCCACAATAGTCCTGACTAGCTCTTTATGTCCCACACAAAGGAAGCCCCAACCTCCCCTTGTCTTGCTTGCCCTGTTTCCCCGGGTCCGGTAGCTGTTGAAGTCTTTTCTGCTTTTCTCCCGAGACTCTGAAATAAACAGTAAATAAAAGCTAACCTCACCTGGACCTATTAGGAGGACCTGGGCAGTCCCAGAGGGAATTAACTTTGGAAAACAAGGCCATAAACTCCTTAACAGCGTGTGGGCGGGAGCTTAAGAAAATGCTGCCAATCTTTGTTTGGCGGTGATTATAGAGATCAATTTAATATTGGGGAATTTAACATAAAAAGCATTCTTAGTCAGAGGGGAAACAACAAATACCAATTAATTATCCCTATGGCTGCCTCCTGGTCACCAACACCTCTGCACCTCAGCCACCTGGTGAATGCAACTGGCCCCACAGAACTTGTCAGGGTACCACCAGGCCGTTTTGGGGGGCAGTGCCTTTGACAGCGTAGAAAGCCAGAGGAGGGGCCGGAAGCGGCTTCACCTGGTCTGTCGGGAACCTCCTGAGGGCTTAAGTCACCCTGGATGCCAACGCCCAAGGCCACTCTCTGCAGGCTCTGACTTCATTTCTTCAGGGAGCTAAACTGCCTCTACCTCAGCCTCTTAGATGCAGGATGCAGTCTCAGTGAAGGATGACAGCCAGACTGCGAGCTAAGATGTGCTTTGATTCTTTTCAAAAAGATCACACTCCAAATAAAATGACCAATGAGCTGCGGGCAGAAAACACTGGACAATTTGTCAGCTGATCTGAGTTCTAGCTCTGACCTCTCCATTAAATAGCTGTGTCACTCTGAGCCTCAGTTTCCTCTTCTATAAAATGAGGACAAATGTATCTGTGCTGATAACCTCACAGGGTTGTTAGAATCAGAAGAAATGAAGAATGTGAAGGGATTCTGAAAACTATAAAGTGCTATTACTTTTCATTAATTTAGCTTTTTCTTAAAGTCAAAAATAATTTCTGAGTTGAATCAGCTCAATCTCTATTGCTATTTCAGTTTATCTTTTCATAATTTTGTTAAAAGTGTAATGAACCCCTCCATCACCGAGAATTAACCATTTAACGACCCTTAATGTCTTCGCTTGTCCTTTGTAAATGTCCTTCTAGCACCAGTTTTAGGGTGGAAAATCCGAGGATGTGTGTTTTCCCTTGTTTATTCCCTCGACTTGTCTCCCAGACCGGAGGTTAAGCTCCCTTTGTTGTCTGACGCCCACGACGTCGCCCGCAACAGCGCTGGGCCCTCTGAGCGGACGTAGCGAACGCTCGTCTGAATGCGAAGAAACGAAAGGTGGAGATAAAGACGCCGCTGCCTTGGAGATCCCCCGCCACTGCAATTTTAGGAATGTGGTCCTCTGGGTTCTCAGGCTCTTAGGAAAGCGTTTTAATTCGTTCCTGGCTAACAGTTCAGTGAAAGCTGGGCGTCCGCAGCGGGTCTTGGCTCGGATTTGAGGGGTGCGGTGGTCACGGTGCCACTGCGGGACGTGAAACACGCTCACCCACACAAATCATCTTGCCAGAAGCCTGTGAGTCGCTCTGGGCCACGGAAGCCTCCAGGGGCCCCAAAGGGAAAGAAACGCAGGCGGATTACGCTTGGAACCCTCAGGGAAGCGCGAAGCCTCCTCCCCCGGCGAAGGTCAGGCTCCAGTCCTCAGCTTTGGGTCTTCGCCGCCGCCTGGAGAAGTGCCGGGCTGGGGAGCGAGGCGCCACCGCACATCAGTAAAGGGCCCGGTCCTTCCCAGGACCGTGAGACAAAGAGAGGAACTCCACGCGGGTCTCCTGCGGGGCTTGAGCAGCGGGTCCGACTCGGGCATCCCAGCCTCCTGCAGGGCGATCGGGCACTGAAGGTCACCAGACCTGCGGGCACAAGTGGCCCCTCGCCTCAGGGGCCCGGCGCTGGAGCGAGGGAGGCTGCCCTCAAGTCGGAGTGGACAAGGAGGAGTAGTTAAAACAGGTATATACAAACTGTGCGCGACGTCCAGGATTTCGGACCACAGAGGTGAGAGCAGAGTGGGGTGGAGGGGGGTGCTGGAAGAGAGGGGAAAATTCAAACCGGGAGGAGCGAGGACTGCTTCCAACGCCCTGGAGCTGGGGAGCCTTCCGCTGGATCTGGGCGCTTCCAGGGGCGCCAGGCCAGGGGCAGCCCAGAGAGGAAGGTGAGCCGGAGGGCGGGCAGGGGTGTGTGCACAGAGTGGGGAAAGAGCCCGTGGCGGTAGGTGAGCTCCAGGAGGCAGGCGAGTCCGAGTTAGGGGTAAGCCCGAGTCGGGGGAGGCAGGCCCCAGGGGAGAGGTGAGCCCTAAGGCGTCGATCCCAGTGAGGCAGGACCGGGGGTAGGGGGCGCCGATCGAGGTCCTGGGTCTGTCAAACATCCCAGCGCGGGTCCCTAAAGCGTGCTGGTAGTGGTAGGAACGGACCAAGAGGTGGGAGGGGAAAGTTCCGAGTGCCGCCGGGGGTGGCAGGGCGAGGACCCCTGGGCTGGCCCGAGAAAGACCCCGCCCCTCTGTTGGGGGAGGGGCTGAAAGCAGGGCTGGGTCCTCCGCGAGAGGGGAGGAGCCGGGGGCGAGCCGGCTCCCCGCCTTTAGCGCCCCGAGCCCCGGCCACCGGAGTCCGAACCGCCGACTTCTCCAGGGACCCGGACGGCCGCGAACGGAGCGCTCGCCCACCTCCAGCGTGCGCAGCCGGGTCAGGCGTCGCCTGTGAGCTTGACCTAGGCTCGGGCCCCGTCGGGTGCACGGGCAGCACTCAGGAATAGCCCACTTGGAGCCTCTGCTCTCGGTCTCCAAAGCGCCCTCCCGCTTCCCGGCGCTCCCCATGCACCTGCCGGGCTGCGCGCCCGCCATGGCCGACGCGAGCTTCTCGCTCGCCGGCCACATGCTCCGCAGCCCGGGCGGGAGCACCTCGCGGTTGCACAGCATCGAGGCCATCCTGGGGTTTACCAAGGACGACGGGATCCTAGGCACCTTTCCGGCGGAGCGGGGCTCCCGGGGCGCGAAGGAGCGGGATAGGAGGCTGGGCGCGCGGCCCGCCTGCCCCAAGGCGCCGGGTGGAGGCGCCGAGCCCTCCGCGCCGCCAGCGCCGGCGTCCGCCCCAGAGTACGAAGGTGAGTGCGCACTGGGCTGCTGCCCGGCCCTCTGGGCGCCCAAGTTTAGGAGCTCTGCAAGAGAGTGCCCCTTGCTTAACTTAAGGCACCTGGGCGCGGGTTTGGGGCAGTCTATGGCGGGAGCTTTCAACTTGCATTTAGAAAAAACTTAGGGACCCACAGCAGCCCTGGCCCTGTCCCCTACGCCCCCCGCCCTCGCCCCCGCCCCCGCCCCCGACCGGGGCCACCGCGAAGCACGCTGGCCAGCGCCAGCGCAAAGGCGGATTAGGCCAGAGGATGCTGTGGGGAGTGTCTCTGACCCTCCCTGGCATTGTCGCCCCAGCCCCTCGCCCCTACTGCCCCAAAGAGCCCGGGGAGGCACGGCCGAGCCCGGGGCTGCCCGTTGGGCCAGCCACCGGCGACGGGAAGCTGTCGGAGGAGGAGCAGCCCAAGAAAAAGCACCGGCGGAACCGCACGACTTTCACCACGTACCAGCTGCACGAATTGGAGCGAGCGTTCGAGAAGTCCCACTACCCCGACGTGTACAGCCGCGAGGAGCTGGCCGGAAAGGTCAACCTACCAGAGGTCCGGGTCCAGGTAAAGAGCCCAGATGAGGGACGGGGAACCGAAAGGGCCTAAGGCCCAAACTGCAGCCAATACTCCCCTGGATTCCTGGGCGTCCACGTGTTTATTATGGTACTTCTTCGACTTGGCACGCTCAGAGCCCCAAAGGAGCGTCACAGATCTTCCGATGTCCCCCATGCACCACCCCTCAGGCAGTTTTTTCCGGTGTGCAGTATCATCTGCCCTTGGGGGTCTCCCGTTTCTAAACTAAAAAGCGGAATTGGGAATGGCTTGCGAGATGAACAGGGTGACAGTTCCTAAGGTGCGGCCAGGATGGGGCTTGGCGGAGGGTGCTGAGTGGAAAGGGAGCATAGGCAGCGGCTGGGGGTAACTGGATTGGGGCCCCAAATGCCACCCCGTCACTAACTGCGCACACCGTGTTCTAGACGAAAACCCTGTCTCCCTGCGAGGGGCCTGGGTACCTCGCAGTTCAAACTTTGGGTGGATTTGTTTAAAAGACTGACTTTTCCTTCTCTGGTGCACATCCAACCAAACTTCGCGCTGCAGAGGCCTTTTCTTTTTATCATAGAGGGGTTTTCGCTTTAATTAAAGCTGAATTATCTTTAATCCCTGATCATTAAAATATTTGAAAGCCTTAAATATTTGCTAGTCATCTGTGAAAAATCTGGGAGGATTTCCAAATTGGGAGAGTTTACAGAGGCCTGAAAGAGAGACATTGGGAACAAATTTCACTGCATGTGAAAGACAGTGGAACTGCGATGGGATTTTTGTGTGTGTCTGATAGATTAGATTTCCAGAAAATGAGGATACTCAGGTGTTTGGAGGCTTTTAGCCATGTCTTAAAAGTAAAAGAGGACAAGCTCCTGCCTTTTGTCTTTTCTGTTTAGTTTAGGGGTTGAAAGTAATGAGTAAAACTTACGGTTTTGAAAAATAGTTGCCTAATTTGACTCAGGAACTAGCAAGGACAGTTCAATTTCTCCTAATTTGGGACAGTAAAGCTGCAATGATTTCATTGAAGGGGTTGAAATTTTAGCACCTGCTTTCAAGGGAGGAATGGTGCAGTAGGGAGAGGGAAAGGATATAAGAGAAAGATAAAGAGAGAGGCAAAGCCTCCTCCCAGTGCCCTACAGAATCCAGGCAGGGCAGACACCCTTCGTACTGAACCCATCCTTTTTACTTGTCCAGGGGTTTTGGCTTCTAAGTTGTGAGGTTCTTGAGAACAGTGTCTGTGACTTCTCTGTGACCACAGGGCCAGCACAGCACCCAGCATATGGCTCTTCTTAACACATGACTATGATGTAATCAGTTGGGGGGGGCATATGAGGCAGGGTCTCCTCCCATGATGAGGGCAGCAGTAGAGCCCTGTAATAGCAGACTATCCCAATCCTTAGGTCTGTGACACTGGATACTGGATCTGAAGGCTATAGCTGATGGGGGAGGCACACAATTGGAGTAGGACAGGCGGGGAAGCTAAGGAGGCAGTAGGACTAGAGCCCTTCCCACAACAGTGTTGCTCTCTTCTTTGTTGTTGGCAAATATCTAATATTTATGGGAGAATCAGGGCCTTAGATATACGAATGAACATTTCCCTGTGAAGGGACAGGGTACTTACATTTTCATTGTTTCTGTTTTTCTTCCAAATTCCTGGCCCCTCACACACTTGCCCTGCTCTGCTCAGGTGCTAGGGTGCTGTTTTCCCTGGGAGCCCTCCCTCTGCCCTGGTCTCCCTTATTGACTCAAAACTGCTTTCTCCCCTCTGAGTTTGCAGCTGTTTTCCCCACTTCCCTTTGTAGTATAGCACTGGTGCCACCAGTGTGCCCAAAGTTCTTTTGTATTCTCCACCAAACTAAATTGGTCCTCTCTGTTGCTTGTGAGGGTGGAACTAGGTGGTGAAACATTAATGACACCCTTTCTGGTGCTTTTATCAAATCAGTAATGAAGGTTCATTGGAAGAAATCAGACTTCACTCTTGGCAAGTACTTTCTGTAAGTAAAGAAGAAGAAAAAAACTTGTCATTGAGCTAACATCCTGTGGTAATGTCAAAACTAACTCCATAAAGTAAAAGTAGATCCAATAAACTTGAACAATTGTAATCTTTGAAAGTCATTTATAAGAAATATTAGAAATAGTAAACAGATATCAACTAAATAAAAATCTTATTAAAGTAGCAATTGAAATATGACTGGGGTAAAATAAACACACTTGCTCTACCAAGCTATCATAACCAGTAATCCGTGTAAATAGCTATATTTTAACATCCAAGTCTGCAAGTTACTCTACTTAACAGTATTTATTTATACCTCTATTTATAATAGAGGTAGGTAAAGCACATAAAGTCTGAGACAGAAAGCAGCCATCAAGACCTATACGATGCAGACAGGAAGCAAAGTCTAAACTGAGTGTCAGAAGGGCTGCCAAGTAACAGGTCACAGAAATTTGATGAGATCTGGTTGCAAAGTCCTGCGGTCCGATTGCAGAGTTAAATTCACTTTTTTTCTGAGCACCTGCTCTATACCAGAAGGTTGGAGACAGATATACCCACAGCCAAGGGTGAAATAAACAGAGAAAATGGTGAGAATGCCATGGAGGACTAGGATGGGACAATGAGATTCTGGGGAGGCAAGAAAAAAAGAGGGGAAGAGACAAAAGGAAAAACAGGATGGAAAAGAAAGAATTTAGGGGTGAAAGGAAGATTGGCAGCTTCTGCTCGGTAGGCGCAGAATAGTGCAGCCTCAGTTTTATTTGTGGGTGGGGGAATCAAGCTAGGCGGTCTGCGTTGGAGCAGTGAGGTGACTTGACCCAAGCCTCCGCTGCTGCCCGACGGCCGCTCTGCCCCCTCCTGCAGGTTTGGTTCCAGAACCGACGGGCCAAGTGGCGGCGGCAGGAGAAGCTGGAAGTGTCCTCTATGAAGCTACAGGACTCGCCCCTCCTCTCCTTCAGCTGCTCCCCACCCTCGACGACTCTGGCGCCCCTCGGGGCCGGCCCGGGCAGTGGCGGAGGGCCTGCGGGGAGTGCACTGCCGCTGGAGTCGTGGCTCGGGCCGCCGTTGCCGGGCGGGGGCGCCACCGCGCTGCAGAGCCTGCCGGGCTTCGGGCCGCCGGCGCAGAGCCTGCCCGCTAGCTACACGCCGCCGCCGCCGCCCTTCCTGAACTCCCCGCCGCTGGGCCCCGGCCTGCAGCCTCTCGGGCCGCCGCCGCCCGCCTACCCGTGCGGGCCGGGCTTCGGGGACAAGTTCCCGCTGGACGAGGCGGACCCGCGCAATAGCAGCATCGCGGCGCTGCGCCTGAAAGCCAAGGAGCACATCCAGGCCATCGGGAAGCCGTGGCAGGCCCTCTAGGGGCGCTGGGGAACGTCTTGGAAGCCGACCCGAGCCGCGCGTGTCGTACTCTCACCCTCTCTCCCGGGGTCCCCACGCAGCCACTCTTTTCCCGTCCCTCCTGCAAGCCGCGGCCAGGCTTCCGTCAGGGACGTGCACCTGTTCCTGTCGCGCGAGGCGGAAGGCCAACCCTCAGGCCTGCAGAGGCCCCTGGCCACCCCACGCTCCCCTCGGCCCCCAGCCCTGCAGCTGGCGGGGAAGCGGCTCCCGGGCCCCGCTGGCCACGCCGCTCCCATCCCCGCGGGCGCCAGGGCCAAAGGGGCCAAAGCTCCTGAACTTGACCATTCCCAGGCGCCTTGGAGACCCCAGTTAACAATAACAAGGCAGAAGGAGAGGCGGAAAAATAGAATTTGAGGAACTTTTGTATAAGTAGTTTCCAAGTATTCGAAAAGAGAATTAAAGATTTGTTTGTTTTGGTTTTGACCCTGTTTAAGCGCGCCCAGGACGGGGCGGGGCGGATGGCTGTGGAGTGAATTGGGGGGCGCGGGAGGAGGGTCTGGTGATGGACTGGCTGGGTCAGGACAAGCCAGCGGAGGACTGCGCAAACTCGGGGCTCCCCCGTGCAAATTCTGGGGACACTTTGCTGCGGCAGAGAATCGTCCCCATGCGGGACGCTACAGCCCGTGGACCAGAGGCGCCCTTCCCTGGCGCGAGCGGGCTCGGGCGTGTGGGGGATCCGGGGTGTGCAGGGCCTTAAGGCTCAGCTGCTGGCGCCTTCCCAGTTCCGGTACCCTGATAGTCCAGTGGCGGTTGCTACTTCACTGAAGTATTGACCCCAGTGGAAAGCATCCACACCGCCTTCCACAGGGTGAGAGCGGAGGGTCCCCGTTCCCCTCTTTCCAGCCGGCCTCGGCCCAAGGGCTCGGTGCCAGTCCCTGCCACCCAGAGCTGATATTAGTCCTGCAAGAACTGAGACAGACTCTTCAGACTCTTTTCCTTTTTGTAGCTTCAAGTCAGTCTGTCAGTCTCTCTCTCTCTCTCACTCTCGCCTCCCCAAGTCGCTCCGCACCCTCCAACCCAGAGTTCTATTCGCGCGCGTCGGGTTAGCGGCCGCACTCGGGGACAGTGTCCTGGAGGGCTGTGCGCCGCTCATCCTTACCCGCGCGTCGTGGACAGTATCGTCGGTTCTTTGACGCGGGTTCTGTGGCTAGGAAAGAATCCCGAAGTCTCTGACGGCTTCAGAAGCTCGCGGGGTCTCGCGGAGTCCCGGGTGAAGGAGAATCCAGGAACCCCGCCTGAGCAGCCGCGGTGTTCTCCGCTGACCCAGGAAGCTGAGCCACCGCGAGCACAACCTGGATTCCCGCCGCACAGGTCCTGGGGATGGGAGGGGGGCTTCCTAAGCGCCCAGAGCCTTAGCGTCAGCCGGCTACTGTCTGTCGGTCTAGCATAGTAGTGAAGCTCCTCAGTCCCCTTTCCTCATGGAAGTGAACCCCACTTTGCTCAAAGGTGGGAAAAATGCAATAAAATCATCTGTAAAGGCTGTGTGTAAACTATCAACTACCTGTCATGAGGCAATAGGCATTGTAATCACGGTTCTTCTGTGAAACATTCCCGGGCTGCTCTCCGGTTCTGAAACCTACTTGGGTAAAGCATGACTTCTCCAGGGCTGGAGGTACGGGAAGTCATGGCAGGACCCAGTCCTGGCCCAGCGGGTCCTAAGAGGCTATGGCTTCACCAGGCCTGTGTACCCCTAGACCTCCATCTGGTTCCTTGCACACAGTAGGCTGGTCAGTAAGAATTTACTAAATAGGTTATTTTCCCCACGAGGTCGAGAGTAACCTCTGCACCTTCCCTCACAAGGATGTCTCCCTTGAGGAATGGATGGAGTAGCCCAAGTGATATCACCTCCTGGCCTGAAAAAAAGAAGCAAACATAGGACCAATGTTTATGTACGTTTCTTTCCATTTGGCCTACCTTCCGTTTCATCCTTTAAACCTAGTTTTAATAGGGATGATTTATTCGGAGAACTCCCAACTTCACCGGCCTGGAGTGAGTACCACTCTTGCTCTGCCCTCCTGCTTGCCACAGTCCTGGGGCCATCAGCACCTTCTTCACTTCCCTGACATCATTGCCACGCTTATTCATTTTGTTTCCTCTCTGCTGTTTTTCTATTCTTCTTTCCTTATGCAGTTTTCCTGCTACTCTCCCTTCCTCTTCTACTATTTAGTTTTGTCTGAGAATGGGTGTCCTTCTAAACCATCTCTCTAGGCACCAACAGAGTGAGCCATACCCAAGTTTGAAAAACAAGTTCTTGGAAAATGGTCATAAAAATACTAATAGCTAATGATCATTGAAGGCTTGCTATGTACTAGCACTCTTCTAAGGTTTTACATCTACTGACTCAGTTAAGCCTGACAACAACTCCACCAGGAAGATACAATTAGCCCCAATTTATAAACGGAGAGAGAGTTACCCCAGTTTATACTGAGTCTAAGTGTTGGAGCTGAAATATCCGGAAGTGCCAGTTTCACCATAATAGCGCATGATCAGGGAACCTTGCTGAGTATGTGCTCCTTATTTCAACCCCAAAGAACAGCTCATTATGCTATATTGGCAACTGAGATCCTGAAGGGTGGATGCAAGCTGCCCTGGGCCTCTTGGGGAGGTCTGGACACAGCCTCAGCCCTAGGGATCCTCCTCCACCTCCCCCACAGGCAGCTGTAAGGGAGCAGGGGTGCAGGTGGGGCTCGGATCCAGGACTTAACTCAAGCTGGAGGTGAAAGCATTTTGTGATAAAGATCATTAAGCCCCGGAAGACCGTGAAACACCTGGGGCCGCTGCTCAAGCTCATGGCTACAGAAAACACTTCGCAGAGGCGCAGGCCAAGGTGGGGGCACGGGCTCCGGAAAACTAGACTGCTGGCTCGGTTGAAGGCGGATTTGAGGCTTTCAGGGACCCTGAGGAAAAGGTAAGCCTGCTTTACTTTCCGAAGAATCACTTTCAGTGGTTCTTGAATCTTCCATAATGAAGCTGTAGGTCTGGTTCAGGCAACGCCAGCAACGTCCACCAAAAGGAAACAAGAAACCACTTGGGTCTTACGAGGTTCGGAAAGGAAAGGCCTCTGTAGTTCCAAGCAGAGAAGCCTAGATCGAGGCAGGCCTTGATTCCAGCCAACTTGGCTCCAGTCATTCTAAGAGGGAGGCCTAGGAGCCCCTTCCTCCCCGCCCCCACCCCCAGGTGACGTCTGCTCTGGCCGGCTTGCGGAGCCAAGCAGGTGGATCCGTAGATCTGATCCTCTCGGGCTCTTAGGACCCAGGTTGGGCGGGGCTTAGGCGGGCTCTCTGATCGCTGGGGCGGGCAGGAAAGGACGCGCCGGATTGGACCGCGCCGAAAGGAGGGCGGAGTCAGGCAGGCGGCCGGGGTGCTGGGGCGCTGACTGCCGCGTGCGCCGCCGGGACCCTCCAGCGTTCCTGAGCGCCGGAGCCCAAGCGGAGCGGACCTCCCCTGCTACCCGGGCCGCCATCAGCCCACTCTACCGTGGTTGGGGTGTTTTAAGTTTTTCCTTTGTTCTCTTTCTGGAAGAATCTCTTCCGGCGCGCGAGGGCAGCGTGTCCACACTGTGGGCCTCGGCTCCAGGCTTCTGTCGGCGATACCCGCTGCCCAATTTCCCTCCCGCGTGGATGCCGGGGACTGCGGGCCTGGTCTCTCCCTGTGTCTGGCTCCAGAGCCACAGGGAGAGACAGCGGCGGCAGCACCGCGGAGGCCCCCACGCTGCGTGTCCCGGGGTTCCGCGCTGCGGCCCTGGGCCGGTCCATCCCTTGTGCGTTTCCCGCTTTCTGAACCCGGTTCTGTCCCCCGCGAGTGCGAGCTGCCACCTGCGCTGGCCAGGAGGGTGATTGGGGATGGTGTGGGTAGGACAGAAGGAGGGGACTGGGAGAGACCCCGCGGGAGGGGCAGGCTTGGACCAGTGGTCAGCAACTGAACTGGGGCCACTCTGCTGTATTTATCTTAAACATATATTCAATATTTGGGGAGGTTAGAAATGTCAAACTTGGGAAGACAATCCCTGCCAGTCCCCCGCCAGCTAGAGTATGGCAAGCGGACAGAAGGAATGTCAATCCCTCCCTCTCTCGGTCAAATTCATGGGTAAATCGAAAGTCTCTGTGGAGACCCACCTACCGAGCCTACCTGCAGGGGGTGGGGGGGCGGTGACAGTGTCCGTCGAGCCCCGTTCTTCCTGCGGGCAGCGTACAGTAAGGACATCTGAGGTGCAGACCCGGGAGCCCTGGAGGCTTTAACATTTGATGTGATGCTCTCCCCATCCACCCCCGCCCCAGCGCCACCTCCCACTACAGACCCCTAACCTCACTCCCTGCCTCTCAGTCCGCTTCTCCAGCTCTATTCTAAGGGCTCTTTTTCACCAACAGGTTTTATAGATTTATTTTATTTTTTGAGACAGAGTCTCGCTGTGTTGCCTGGATTAGAGTGCACTTATGAGATCATAGCTCACTGCAACCCCCAACGCTTGGGCTCCAGCGATCCTCCCGCCTCAGCCTCCCAAAGTGCTGGGATTACAGGCGTGAGCCACCGTGCCTGGCTTCACCAACAGAATCTTGTTATGAGAAAGTCTCCTGGAGGCGGGCAGGGACTTTCAAGGAGGATAATAGTACCCAGTTAAAAGCCAGCACTTCCTCCTGCTCAAGTAACCAGGGCTGTGCACCGCCCTTGGTGCGTTCTAACACGCTGGGGAAAGGTGAGACCTCCCCCCGCCAGGCGGGCGCACCCGACCCTTCCGCAGGCCCACTGTGCACTCTGTGGCCATGGCATCCCCTTCATTGAGGACCAGCTCCAATAATCTGGTCTCAGCTTATAAACTGAACCGTATTGGGCAGAGTTAATAACTCATTAGTGATTAATTCCTTTATCGCGCCTTAATTGTTTACTGTAAAACCCCTTTCCTAAAACTGGATTAAATCATGTAGATCCTTGGCGGCAACTCACAGAGCCCAGGACAACGTGGAGGCTACTGGGTTCCCACAACCCCTTGAGCAGGTCTGCTTCTTAATAGCAGATGCAGTGGTAGCTCCTCAGCCTGGGAGTTGGGAGGGCTGGGGTCCAGCCGTGGCTGTGGCATTGCCTGGTCGTGTGACCTTAAGCAGGGGACCTTCAACAAGCCTCACTGGAGCGATAAACCTCGCCCTAGACACTTAAAATTATAATAGCTCATTTTAGCACCACTTTGCTCTGTACTGGACATAAGTATGTGCATTTATTAATGTTAGTTCTGAGAGACTTGTATACAAGGATGACTTCCTGTCCAAAGTTGGCTGTGAAATGCTTTTTCCAATCTGAATAGTGGTGGGATGCTATAGCCTTCCCTTTGGTATTTTTTAAAAAATTCGTCGGTAAGTTCTGTCGCCTCCCCCTTCTTAATTTCCTGCTATGTTTATCCAGTCTGGAGACCTTTACAAAACATGGTGGGCCTGCAATGATACATAAAGAAGAGTCTCCACACTCAAGGAGCATGGCCTAAGGAGGGGAAGGACCCAACTGTACGTGTATTTCCAAATGCCCACTGGTGTCTTCCACCTCAGCATCCTGTAGGGCACCTCAAAATGCATGTACTCACATCAAATCTTATTATTATTTACTTTGTGGCCTCCTGAAAGCTCCCTAAAACCCTCCTCCCTCTTTCTGCATTCATATCCACCCAACAGGTACAATGAGAGTCATTCCTTTTTCTCTCTCTCTCCTTCCTTCCTTCCTTCCTTTCTTCCTTTCTTTCTTTCTTTCTTTCTTTCTTTCTTTCTTTCTTTCTTTCTTTCTTTCTTTCTGAGAATTCATGACCCCATAGAGGTGAGTTATGTCCCAATTTCCTTTCTACCTTATTTCTAAGCCATACATTTTCCAAATTTAATTTTTTTCCTCCAGAAATGGGGTCTTCCTATGTTGCCCAGTCTGGGCTCAAGTTCCTGGACTCTAGTGATCCTCCAGCCTCAGCCTTCTGAGTAGCTGGGATTACAGGCATATGCTACCATGCCCAACTCTTCCAAATTTTAGCTGATCAGTTGGATGCCCAAAACAAAGACATCTCCCAGCCTGCCTTTCCATTAGATGTGATTAAATAATGGCCAGTGTTATGTAAGGAAAGCCCTTCTCTTGCCCCTCTCCTGCAGTCTGTTGAATATGATGCAGGTATGACACAGGCACTGGAGCGGCCATCTTGGGCCATATCATAAAGCCACGTGTTGAGGATGTCGAGGAACAGAATAGAAGGAACCTAGGTCCCTGACATACTAGCTCCAGACTGCTACCTAGACTAAGTCTAATTTTGGAGGTCACCGTCAGCCAACCTAAGCCTAATTTACTCATTCCTTTCCTTCAACCCCTATACGCAATTAAGTACGTAGCCCAATCGATTTTATTTCAGAATGTCTCTTAAATTTGCCTGCCCCTGTCTTTCCTCTCGCTGCCAGTCTCCTGGTTCATCTCTTACTCATGCCAGTGGCCTCCCATGGCATGCAGTGCTTCTGTTATGGTCCTTGCTACATATGGGCCCATTTTACGGTTATTTCTTCAATGATTCATTTACAAACATTCATTGACTTCTCTCTCTCTCTCTCTGTCTCTCTCTCACTGTCTCTGCTAAGCTCTGGAGCTATAAAGACACAACCTCCATATTGGTATCCTTGTCCCTCAATCCTTTCCATCTATCTTTCACACTATAGCCAGAATTAGATGTCTCAAAAACAATTCCTCTGTTTAAAAGCAATTCCTTATGGCCTCTGGGACAAAAGCCAAGCTCCTGAGTATTGCATCTGAGGTTCTTCTGAATCTGACGCCACCCATCTTTCCAGGCTTGTATCTGGTATTCCTGCTCTGCCCTCTTTCCCCCCTCACTCGTTGTTCAAGTAACACCATTCATTGCACGCTTCATTCTGCTGGACCACCATGTGCTTTTTCATTTTAAGGCTTTGAACTTTAGACTAATAAATGAGTCCAGCAAGGCTGCAAGATATAAGACCGATATGCAAAAATCAACTGTATTTCTATATATTTGTAATGAACAATCCAAAAAATGAAATTAAGGAACAATTCTATCCCCAGTAGCACCAAAAAGAATAAAATACTTAAAAGTAAAGTTTTTGAAAGTGTAAAACTTATACTTTGAAAACTATAAACATTGTTGAAAGAAATGAAAGATCTAAATAAATAGACGTACATCCCATGTGCGTGGACCAGAAGACTTAACATTGTTAAGAGAGCAATAGCTCCCAACTGATCTACAGATTTGACATGATCCCTATCCTATCAGGATCCCAGCTGACTTCCTGGTACAGATAACAAGCTGATTCTAAAATTCATATGGAATTTCAAGGCACCCAGAACAGCCAAAAACAGCATTGAAAAAGAATAAAGAGGACTCACACTGCCTGATTTCAAAACTTACTACAAAGCAACAGTAATCAAAATAGTGTAGTACTGGTATAAGAATAGACATATAGATCAATTAAATAGGACAGAGTCTAGAAGTAAGTCCATACATCTATGGTCAGCTGATTTTCAAAAAGAGTGCCCAGACCATTCAATGGGGAAAGAATAATCCTTTCCACAAGTGGTGCAAGAACAACTGGATATACACACGCAAAAGAAGGAAGCTGGACCCTTACCTCACACCATGTACAAAAATTAACTCAAAATAGATCAACTTGCCTAAATGTAAGAGCAAAAACTGTAAAACTCTTAGAAAAAGACATAGGTGTAAATCTTCACGACCATGGATTTGGCAAAAGCATCTTACATAGGATACCAAACGAATAAGCAACAAAAAAAATTGATAAATTGTACTTCATCAAAATTTCATACTTGTGTGCTTCAAAGGACACCAACAAGAAAGTAAAAGGACAACCTATGGGATGGAAAAAATATTTGCAAATCATATATCCGCTAAGGCTGCATCCCCAACCCCTGGGCTGCAGACTGTACCAGTCTGTGGCCTGTTAGGAACCAGGCTGCACAGCAGGAGGCGAGCAGCAGGCAAGCCAGCCATCAAGCAGCAAAGCTTCGTCTGTATTTACAGCCACCCTCCATCTCTCGCGTCAGTGCCAGAGCTCCGTCTCCTGACAGATCAGCGGCGGCGTTAGATTCTCAGAGGAGCGTGAACCCTATTGTAAACTGCGCCTGCCAGGGATCTAGGTTGAGCAGAGGGCCCGCCCTGCTGAAGTGATGAGCTAGTTTTTGCATCTTCCTATTCCTCATTCAAAGCTCTCCTCCTCTAGGGATCTCCCTTTGGTTTTCCCCACCCCTGCTCCACCCCGTCCCTCTTCCAGCCCCGCCTCTGCTCTTTTTTTTAGAGCAAATGAGCCCATGGTAAATGTGACTGCCTGATAGTCGACCAAAAATCTGCTCGAGGCTCAAGTTTTAGCCTGGAAGACTTTGTACTCTCACACAGCCGTTTGAGTATCAAGTGGCAGTTGCTTTTGTGTTTTCTGTGCCTTATTTTGTTTCTTTTTGGGTGAGGGGACACTTCTTTCAGATTGCTATCACAGTGATTTCATAGAATGTCAGGTCAGGAGATTGCAGGAATCCCAGTTCTGCTACTAACTTGATATGTGGCTTTAGGCAAGACTTTAGACTTCACTTTGGCTGAAGTTCCTTGGCTGTGAAATAGACGGGCTAGACCGCAGGACCTCTAATATCCTCC
Source organism: Lepilemur ruficaudatus (assembly GCA_963574885.1). Taxonomy (NCBI): domain Eukaryota; kingdom Metazoa; phylum Chordata; class Mammalia; order Primates; family Lepilemuridae; genus Lepilemur; species Lepilemur ruficaudatus. The sequence goes on from CAUYRT010071292.1 coordinate 22,469, forward strand.
CAGCAGCAAAGTTCCCATCCAGCAAGCAAATTTACTGCAGTAATTTGGCCAACAGTGCCATCTGATGGCCATTTTGAGAACTTCACCTGCTGATTATGCATCACAAATTTCTAACAGCTTGCCGGCCTTCCGGAATCCCTAGCAACGAACAGGGCCTTTCCTCAGCCAAATAACGACCTTCCCTTCTGAGGCCCCCTCAAATTCTTGAACTTCACGTCTCCCCTTAGATGGAAAGCCCCCCCTTGTCCATTCAGATTCCCACCCAGGCGAAGTCAGCCCGACCACAGGGATTTTTATATCATTAAGGCCACCCTCGGAGAAATGCAGAGGCCAAGGGAGCTGACACTTTCATGTTTTCACACCGCTCGTGACTCTTGTTGGGGAGAAATTTGTTCTAAGCTAATTTCTTCAAAGGGTGATTAACTTAACCTCTTAAACCTCTCGTGAGAAAATATTTGCTTCTTTAAATAAAATGAACCCTCAAGTAGGGCAATTCTGAATTCAAATCTAATCAATTCAAAAAAATTCTACTAAAGATAGACTCTGAGATGCCTGTGCGGTAGAAAAATAATTAATGCATTGTGTCTTCTTTCTGGCACCTTCAAATCACAGCAAATAGATAATAGGTCTAGTCCCGCCATTAGACGTTGTATACTGTAGGATTTCCACCCAGGTTAGTCTGTAAAACCTGGCATTTAATTCTAACGTATTAATGGTGTAACTATCCTCATATATACTCATCTAGAAGTATTTGTGTTTTAGGAATAACTTTCGGGGGTGCAATGACCACCTTAAGGAAATAACTTTTTAATAGTAGAATTTTAGGTGTGTAAAAATCTGGTGGGGAGACACCTTGCAGTCCGGTGACTTCTTTTGACCTCCCTCCAATTATTGCATGTGTGGCCGAGGTGCCAGTGATACTCGAGGGTCACAGGGAAGTCGAAACTCTCAGTATCTTGACTGTGGTGACGGATGCATGAGCCTCCACAGATGGTAAAAACATATAGAGCGTAATGCACACACAAGTACCGGCATAACTGGGGAAATCTGAATAAAATTAGTGTGCTGTTTCAATGTCAGTATCCTGGTTGTGATACTGTGGTATAATTTTGCAAAATGTTACCATTGGAGGAAACGGGGCAAAATGTAAAAGAGGCCTCTCTCTATTATTTCTTATGAATGCATGTGAATCTACAATTATCTCAAATTTTTCAGTTAAAAAAGGGAGAGCTTAACTTATTTGGGGGAGAGGTGGTGATAAAACAGAAGCTTCTTTGAAGAGTTGACACAGAAGCCAAGACATGAAGGCAAAGGGGGCAGCAGAATGTGCCAAGGCCCAAAACAGCAAGTAGCTCGATGAATCCATTTCACTGAACGAA
>CAUYRT010071293.1:0-41803 GCA_963574885.1 Lepilemur ruficaudatus
CATGCCTGTAGTCCCAGCTACTCGGGAGGCTGAGGCAGGAGGATCGCTTGAGCCCAGGAGTTTGAGGTTGCTGTGAGCTGGGCTGACGCCACGGCACTCACTCTAGCCTGGGCAGCAGAGTGAGACTATGTCTCAAAAAAAAAAAAAAAAGAAAAAAAGAAAACTGGTCACTTAATTCTGATAATGTTGTAACTCTGGAAATCAGATTCTCCTCATTCCTCGGGGTTTCCTGGGTTTTAATGTTTTTGTCTGTTTTTTGGCTTTTTTGATTGTTGGAGGCTGTGTGTCTTCTCAGGTCCTTCCCGAGCCTGCACCTTTCCCTAGGCTTGCACACTCACTTTTTAATTTTCCTCACATATGCAGGTGCTTTTTAATGTCCTAGTCTTTAATGTCTGGCTCCCAAAGGGGAAAACGAGAAAAGTGGAGAAGGGAAAAAGGGCACTGAGCCTTTCGAGTCCCTGAAGTCACGTAAGCCAGATGGAGAGGGGCTTGCAAAAATAGGGGGATAGGCAACAACGGCCCCTCGCCTCTTTGCCCCTCTGTACTCAGAGGTAGCGATCAGAGCACATCCCTGATGTTTGGATGGCAGGGTCCCTTTTGCCCACCCTGGCTCCAGCAAGCTGTTCCTGGCACGTGTGCACAGCTGCCTGCCGTGGGGCTGGGGCTAGGGTAGCTGCTACTTTGCTGACAGCTGAAATTGACCAAAATTAACTCTGATTTACCATCCAAGCCTTTCCCTGGGAGTTGGAAGCCAACAAACAACAGACTCCGGAATTCCAAAATAGTTACATCAGACTATTGTGATTCTGCCAGTGCAATTATCACCTAGGTGGGGAGACAGAGTCCTGGTGCTTTCTACTCTGTCATCTTCACAGAATCCTCTCCCTTCCCTACATTTTCATGTAAAATAAATTCTTTTAACTTACCTGCCACTCCATCAGAGCATCATAGCCTGTAAGTGGCTTTAACTGCTGCTCTCCCGCTGGGAGCCTCCTGCAGCATCCAGGTGCTCACCTAGCAGTGGTGGCGGTGACAACCCATCTGTGCTCCCTCCTCCCCTCAAAGCTGGGCTTGGTCCCTCGGGCTCATTTTTCAACTTTTGACTTTTAAGTGGCATCTGTAATGAACATTCATGGTATCTGGACTTTTCAGTTCCTTTGAGAGTCTGCAGAATAAGGTACTCCACACTTAGTAGGCACTTACAACTAATAACGACCTCTCAACTTCTCACCCTGCACTGCCCTCAGCAAACACCACAATGCTCCTTCCGAAATATCTCAATCAGTTCAGGTTTCTCTCCTTAAACCCAAAGCGCAGAGCTGGATTCGGGGAGACCAGGGTGAGGATGAGGATGAAGAGTAAGGCTTAGGGACCAGCCACAGGAAGGAGGGAGGATAGTCCAGCCACCTGCTTGGAAACGCTGAAGTCATTCCTCTTCAACACATTTTTTCTTTTTTTTTTATTAAGAAGCGAAAATGTGAAAACAATTGGTTTTGAAATTTTGCATGCAGTTCCTTTTTAATTCCTCACTGCTGAAACTGCACATCACACGAAAGGGTGAATGCCGCACACAGTGTTCTAACGCTGCTACCACATCTAATTTAAAGAGTAAGTCTTCCTTCCCTAACACTTTAGGACCCAAAACTTAGATAAAATGATCTCAGATGGGAAGGAAATGCTTCTTACTCTTGTTGCACACAGCAAGGAACGTGCACATGGCTGCCTCACAGCAAGACAGAGAGGAACCAGCAGGTCTCCCTGCCTTTCTTTGTAGGCCCAGCAGCGTGGCAGGAACCGAGCAAACGCTAGGGGACAGTTACTTCTCTGCCTCGTACTCACCCACTGGGTTACGCTGACCAGTCCACTAGAACCACTTTGAAATAAATCAGCTATACTTATAGTCTGAAATTAAGTACAAGTAACCATAGTTCACATAAAGTCAATAGAATATTTAAAAAAGCAACCTGAATTAAAGCAAATAGAATCAAAATACAAATGATCCACTGGAAAAGTAGGGGGTATATGCAGGTTATACTTCTTAATACAAAAAGGCTCCTACAAATCAATAAGAAAAAGCTGAAACATAAGAACTGCCACATCTGAATATAACACATCAAATGAGAAACAAAAATGACCATGAACAGATGAGAACATGCTCAGCGTGACCAGACCCGACCCTCCCTTGCCTGTCACATCGCGCAAGACTCACTTTAGTCTTGAGCACAAAAGCAGCCTCTCCCAGGTTGCCATCCTGCCCCTCTGGGAGGCCAGCAGGTACCCAAAGCCTCCCACCTGGCACGAACTCCAACTCGTTCACTCTGCCTGTAAGAACCGAGCCCAGCGCGGTAGCTGTAACTGCGGACGTGCAAACCTGCGCCCGAGAGGAGGTCGCGCAGCACCGCGGCGAGAGGGGCGCTGCCGTCAGCCAGGCACACCCGCGCAGCACGGCCACTAAAGCATGCCGAGGAACGTTCATCACACACTTAAGTCTGCAATTTATTAAGTACAAAAGCAGATTATAAAAATAAGTATACGATCCTAATTTTGTAAAATTAAAAAAAGAAAAAATAAGATTTATGTCAAATACCAATACTGCTATTACGCAGAGGTAGGATTATAGGAGACTTTAATTTTCTTTATACTTTAATGTGCTTTCTAGATTTTATGCTGTAAGCACAATTGCTTCTATATTCAGAAAAAAATACCGCAAAATAAAATACATCCTATTTAGAGTAATTTTTAAAACGTTTTCACACATTTCAAAATGCAGAATTACAAACAGTTAATAACTTTTATTAACATAATGGTATAAAAATTTTAGTGTGATATACAGAATTCCCAAGAGTAATTCTAAAACATTTTAATGCGTTTCTTAAAATCTTAATTTACAAGACACTTTGTCTTACTGCCACTGACCTTTCAATACAAAAAGTTTACAATTTCTGTTTGCTATAAAACTACATTAAGATTGGAGTTAGGTAGTCTTTTCCCCTCCCAGCCATTCTGTTGCAAAGAATGTCCATCAGTCCACTGCTAAAACCTGTGTGTGACAAATTTTAAGTTACACAGATGCTGTACATAATTACAACAGGAATATTAGAATTCCAGTATGTTGCAGCATGCTACACCGCAGTCCGACACCACAGGCAAACAGGGCTACTGTGCACGCTGCTGTCTGCGGCCAGATAAGAGTGAGACATGAGTTGGTCCAGTTATCGGACTCATTTGTGGAGAATTAATAACAGCTTTGTTAGGCACTGATCCAGGCTAATTCTGGAAAAATCTGGTGTTTCTGTGAAGCATGCATGATTCATAAAATTTCCCACCCTCAATCCCCCCAAAACCCAACAATTTCATAACATATGCTTAGTTATATAAAAATAATCTATGTCTTAGATTCATGCCCGACTTCAAATTCTTAGAAGTATCTAAAGGATTTTACATTCTCTTCTTTGATTTAGGTTCAGTGTAATTTTAGACCACTCAGCTTAGTCAAGTTTGACTAAAATAACTGAAAATGGTTTGGCCAAATTTCACAGGCACGCAAGTCAAAATGTGAAGCCAGTGACGAGGGTGCCCAGCTCTGCCTCCTGGAGCGAGGCCGCCCACTGCCCCCGCCGTCCTGCAGGTGCTCACCGAACAGCACCGAGGACGTGAAAACCTCAGGCTTTGCTACCAGTGCTTCTCAACCTGCTGACCTGGAGATCGGGACACTTCTGCGAGAAGAGTTCATGGTGTGGTGTTACGAAAACTAGCAATTTAACCAAACGGCACAAAGTTACAGGCCAGGACAGTGATTTGAAACTAAATGCTGGCTTCTCTGTTTGAAACAGAGCCTCTAACTTGACAGTCCAGAATGGCACTTGACGAGTGTTAGTGACAACACATTCAGAAAACGGCACACCTGTTTCCGTGAAGACACTAGCAAAGAGCGAGCCCTGTGCGCGGCCCGGTGCGGTCCTCGAGAGGGAAGGGCGGGCCTGCATTTGCCCCTTGCTGTCCGCTTGGCTGGGCTCGTCGCCTGGGAAATGAAGAGAGGCTGCTGGACTCCCAGCCTCAAAGTTCTCCCCTGCCTAAATTCTGTAAGTGAAGTTGTCATTTGAAGTGGAAATAAATAACCAAATTTTTAAAATCAGGAACTACATTTTTAGCCTAAGTAAAGTGCAAACTCGCAGTACAGCAGAGAACAACCAGGGTGTCTGAGAAGCCTCGCGATGCACACGCCAGGCATTTCCTTTCCTCTCCCAGTGGCTCCGTGTGTTAAAACACCAGCATCCATGCTTTTGCCAAAGAACTTGGCAGACTGAAAATAGTTAAATAATTCAGGGAGTGCTTTCTAAAGTGAGATCTGGGGAGCCGTCGAGGGGCCCGTCGAGGGGCTCTGTGAGGCACAGGAAGGGGCGAGTCGTCGTGGAGACCAGACTCCGTTCTCCCGGTGGGGGCTCTGCGGCATCTTCACGCCCACGCCTTCAGCGCCAGGGTCCCGCCCCTCTCCAGCACCTGGGGCTGCGCGCTGCGCTCACATGTTGTAGGCCACGTAGATTGGGTCCAGCTGGTCGGCCAAGAAGCCGTCCCGCAGGTGCATGCGCTGCTTTTCTCCACGAGAGTTGATGGGGATGACACCCGGGTCCACGATGACCACCACGCCCACAACCAGGTAGTGCTCCTCCAGCACCACATTGGTCACTAGGGCCACCAGGTCCAGCGCATCCTGCTCCAGCCCGTCCAGCTCCACCACCACCACCAGCAGGTTGGTCCAGGTGAACACAGCACTGCAGGGAGAAGGACCAGGTCACCCGGGGTTGGGCACAGGCTCTGGGGCCAGTGATGTCTGGGAAAGGCCCCGCAAAGAAGGTGAAGGATGCTGGCGCACGTCTGCTGACGGCACACAGCCGTCGAGCGCCACTCACAGTTCAGACGTCAGGCCAAGTACGTTTCATAGGAGTATCTACTGTGACTAAAGTTCTCACTAAGGAGGGCAGTACTTGATGCTGAAAGCTGTCCCTGTCCCACACACACCAGTGCAAGCTCCCCAGAAGTGATGAAACCGTGAGTCACAACCATCTAAATTAAGACATTCTCATTGAACACTTCAGGATGAATGCTGTGGAGACCTTACATTTTGCCTGTGCACTTGGAGACAAAACTCATTAGGAAAAGAAGAAAAAAACGAGCAAAACCCAAAGGCATAAGGCAGGTTCTGGCCCCATGTTTTGCAGAGCGTGTCCTCTCCTGGCGGGCAGAGTTCATCCAACGCTGCACCAGCCCCGCCAGGGAATAAGGTGACCATGCGGGAGGCCTGACCCCACAGCCTGGCAGTCCCTGGCTCTGCCCCAGCCGCCACGCAGCACTCACCACTCGGCAATGCTCCTGTGTGCTCGGGTCACAGACGTCTCGATGTCAATGGGGTGGTACCGCATACCTCTCAGCTCCAGCGTTTCATCCAGAGACCCAACCACATACAGGGCATCGTGCCGTCCTGTGAACAGCACATGCGTGCACATGCTCAGACAGGCAGGGCACTGGTTTGAGGTCGTGACTCAAACATCATGTGGCACCCATGGCCCCTGCCAAGGGGGCTGACAGGGCTGCTGGCAGCTCAGTCTGTTTCCTGTGCAGCGAGTAACCACCTCAGGGGAGTTACGGCAAATGTATAAACCTATGTTTAAAAATAACGTTCACCTCTGGAAACAGAGAGCGTCTACAGGGGCTACCAAAGTTGTGACTGGGTTTGGCCAGCTAACCGCAGCTGCACGGGGTCCCTGGGACACCGGCCACGACTCTGAGTGGGTCGTGTGTGGGGAGGACGTGGGTGAGACTGCAGCTGCTGCGCAGGCAGCTCGGCCTGCGAGGAGCCTGGCGACCTTACCGCCAACCACAGCCAGCCCAGCACATCCCCAGTGGAGGCCAAGGGTCTTAAGTGAGGGACAGTCACAGAGGGAAAAACAGCAATTTTCAGAGAAAACCAGTATCAGAGCATCTCTTCTACCCCACACCAAACAACACATGATTGCAGCAAGGAGTGAGGTGCCAGCAGAAAGGGCTCTCACAGAACACAAGGGGTCCCAGCATGAGAATCAGGTGGGCTCACGGGGCAACAGCATGACCCCCCCGCCCGCGTGCATGCGGCGCCTTCACCCCTCACCTCCACTGGCATCGGTGAGTTCTGTTCTTCGGAGGAAGCCCAGGTAGCCAGTCCTTGCCCAAACGGTCTGGGTGTCCCCAAAACTCAGCCGGGCACTGAAGTGGTCCGCATGGAGTGCCTCCTCCCCATAGACCGTGTAGTACCCCGTGGCATTGTGGGGGCTGCTCACCCAGATCTGGGGGGGCCCAGAACACAAGAATGTGGGCTCATCACAAACAGCTGAGTACAGATCCTGCCAGGAGACATCCGCTGGCTGGCCAAGAACACTCAAGAAAACACTGAACAAAGGAGGGTGTCATGTCCATTGTCTCTTATTTTGTGAACTAAGTTAAAGTTACAGGCACAGAAAGCACATTAACTTTTCTCTCCTCAAACAAAGTGCTCCTTTCTTTGACCCAGAAACGCCGTCTGCAGGACCCTGCCCTGTGTGGACGAGCACACGGGGTAATTCTGCCTTCCTCGTGCCAAGGCGCCATTGACAATTAAGAGAGCTGGAGCGACCTACACATCCACGACAGGGACAAGTTAGAGGGGTGAGGGGTACCTGCAGAGCGGGGACTCACAGCCACTTAGACTCGCGCTGAGACAGGAAGATGAGCTGGCAGCACAGACAGCAGGCCCCAGGGTCCAGGCCAGCCCCATGCACGTGTTTATGTACACCTGTGTACATCTGTGCTCATGTTCATGTGCACCCCTACGCCCATCTGCATGAGTTTGTGTGTACCCATGGACCCGTGTCCATGTGTTTATCTGCAGCCAGGCACAGACCAACGGACCAGAGGACTGTGCCCACGGTACTCAGTGTCCCGGGGCCCTCTAAGAACAGGGCCTATCCAGGACCCACGTCAGTTCCCCATGCTCACACCTGGCTCTAAGATGTGCCCACATGGCAGTGTCTGAAAGAAGGGGACAGCCAACAGGGCTTCTCCCTTGAGCGTCTGCACAATGGGTAGGTCCCTATGCCTGGCCCAGACCCTCCATCTCTTGGGGGCACACCCTTGCCTTACAGACGTGGGTTTGGCTGGCCAGGAGGCGGCATGGCTGAGGGGAGGGCCCCTCACTCTGTGCACACTCAGGATTGGGAACCAGGACACCTTCCTATAGCATGCTGTAGGACTCCCCAGTCAGGTGGAGCGACCAAGGCTGTGTGATTTCTCTCACTGGAAGCCCCAAGGCTGGCTTTGCAGCAGAGCCCATCTGGCACAAGGATGCCCAGAGGACCAGGAATGTAAGCCCCATGTTCCCATCGCAACGTCAACCTGGGTGTGCAGGATGTGATCCGCACTTTACACTGCCACCGCTGTCTGTAAATAATAGGTCCCACCGTCCCAATTACAGCAAGATGCACGTGCATAAACACAGACATTTCAGCACTGCTGGCCCTTGGGATGACCAGGACCCCTCCCTGTCCCACCCTCTATGTCCTCGGCACAAGGGCTCTGCCCTGCTTCCTGGACCTCCCAGCCCCAGTGCCTTTTCCATCTGTGCTCCTGGCTCCATGCAGGGAACACTTTTCTGTGTTTTTGTTTTTTTTGAGACAAGGTCTCACTGTCACCTGGGCTGGAGTACAGTGGTATCATCACAGCTCACTGCAGCCTTGAATGCCTGGGCTCAAGTGATCCTCCTGCCTCAGCCTCCCACGTCGCTGGGACTACAGGCGTGAGCGATTGTGGCCAGCACGGGAAACACTCTTTAAGGAGCAGCTACTGGGTCCTGCCCAAGATAGCTGTTTTCTATGCCGCTGCTGGTTCCTGTGTGTCTCCCCTCAGTGCCCTCAAACCTTGAGGTTTCCCTCTGCTGGTGGGGCAACCAAGGAGGAGGCAGTTTGTTCCATGGCACCCCAAAATCCTACACAGAAGCGGGGTCTGCAAGCATGATGTACACGGGGAAAAGGGCCCAATAGTGTCTGGTGGGTTCCCCAAGACAGGCATGACCCCAAAGGATTTAGAATTCTCGAATCTGGGGCAAAGGGGCAGGGTGAAGCCAGCGAGGCTGGAGCGCTCTTGCCCCTCCCAGAAGGCCCACTGTGCTCACCTCGCCCAGGTGCGAGTCTCCCAGGGGCCCTTTGGTCTCCGTGTGTGCGATGATGACCTTCACTCCAGGGAGGATCTGGAAGAGGAGAGCTGTGTTCCTTGTTCAAGAAAACATGACACGAAACTTTCTTGATTCAGTGACATTAAAAACAACATCCTTTGGGAGCTGGCCCACAGGACTGACATCCCTACATCAGGTCAGGAAGTTTAGAAGCCACTCCAAATTTGACTTTAAATTTTAAAATAAGAGACAATAATAGAAGTAAGTTGCAAATCTTAGCAAAATGACCCCAGTTCTTTGGATGCCAGGAGGGGCACAGGGCCTGGGGACGCATCCTGCTCTCCCCTGGAAAGACCATTGGCTAGGCGAGGACAGAATGCCGTCAGGGGCCCCTGTGCCGGGGCGCCGTGACGTTGCTGTGCCCAGCCCGGCAGGAGGCACATGTCTGGCAACTCCATCGAGCCTCCTGGTTCCTGACCAGGAGCCTGACCCTGAGGGAGCTCTTCCCACCCTTGACTTGGACTCAGGTCATTGAGCATCTGGTTGGTGACAACTGGGGACAGTGGGAGGCTACTGTCTCTTGCCCAGCCTCCCACATCTGATCCTGGTGGCCCCTCACTGGACTTGGGTCAGACCCCCTGGCTACACAAGGCCCAGTCACTTGTTCTGTGTCCTCAGTTTCCCCATATGTGAAACAAGGAATGCAACGACAATGCAGGTGAGGGGAGGGACGAAGGGTCACTGAGGGGCTGCTGGGACTGCGCTGTTTCCCTGGACGCTGCTGGAGCCCCACTCCCTGCCTGTGTGGCCCAGAGCTCTTTTTCCAGAGCACAAAGCCATCAGGCCCCAGGGACCATAGCAGCAAAATAGGAAGGAAAAGCCCAACAAAAGGGACTTGAGCAAAGGACTGCAGCGCGGCCACAGGGCAGGGCAGGAGCAGCACGTGCAGAGGAACCGTGAGGACTGAGGGCACGGGGCCACGCCGAGCGGCACGTGCAGTGCGCGCTCCAGCTCCAACACACACCTCTCTGTGCTCCAAGAAGACAGAGGACATGCAGGGCCTCAGGTCTTCCCAGACACACGGTCCCGTTAAACTCCCTCGATTCAACTCGGCTGGTCTGCTGCTTAGAGCAGCGTTACAAAGGGCGCGTGGGAGGTGAGCGTGCCAAGACCTCACACCCTGGCTTGCTCATCATTCGTTCTCTCTGCTCTCCCCCCACCTGGCTCTAGCCCTGCTGCCTTCCTGGGGACCTTTGCTCCTGCTGTGCCCTAGATCTAACCCCGCTGCCCTGCAGGAAACCTGCTGGTCACCACGTGGCTCTGCCCCTCTCTGGGGACCTCCTTGCCTCCCCGAAGGTGGCTGTGGCCACGGCAGAGAGTAAGCAGAGTCAGGGTGGCCAAGCCCCCTTTCTTGCCTCCGGGGTTGGGCAGGGGCAGCGAGGCTCCCAGACTCTCCTCGGGTGCACAGCAGCTGTGGTTCGAGACCCTGGGGCTCCTGTGCACTCAGCAGCTGCCCACTCACACCAAGCCCGTCTTGCTTTTCATGCTGCCTAACTGGGCCGGGGTCAAGGGGGATCCTCCTTCCTTTGAACCTTCCCTGGTTCTGAGGACGCTGTTCTCCTGTGCCTACGTCTGCTCACCCCTCGCAGCAGCTCACAGTTTTTAACCTGGGTGTCCTCAGGTAGTCTTGGGGCCCCTGCGAGTCCCCGGCAGGGATGGCTTTGAGAGTAAATCCCACATGAGGTCCAGGACTCCACCTCCTGCCCAAGCCCCTGGTGGGGACCCCTCCTTGCTGTCATCCTGAACTAGGGCATGAGTTCTTCCCACCCCCAATCCTAGGGCTAGGGCCACCCTCTGACTCCGGACGTGTGGGAGGGCCGGCCCCTCGATGCACAGCCTCGACCCCAGAGGCCTCACACCTGCCCGGTGCGGGTAGCCCCTTCTCAGTTTTGGTAGCTGAAGTTCTCCCTTTCTTGGTTTTGAGCTCAGATATGTTGAAGACTTAAGCCAGCACTGTTGCGTGTCTCAGTAAAGTAGTAAAGAGGCTTGCGAAGCACCCAGCCCACCCCCACCAGAAGTCGACCTGCGTTCACGCGGAGAGCCCCAGCCCCCAGCGCCTTTCACGGAGTGACGCCTGAGACAAAAGGGGACTCAGACATGTCACGGAACACGTAAGTTGCAGCTTCCATTACCTTTCCAGACTCCATCAATGGCAGACTGTGCGGAGAACCCCGTTCTACCAAACGTACCCTAAAAATTAATAAGGGAAAAATTTCAGAATAGAATTTGCTAATAGGTAGTAATTTCTAAAAAGGTAAATCATGGGGTAATTGGAAATTGATCATCACTCTGAGGGTCGGTCTGCGGACAACAGCCCGACGTCAGCCTTTTGATGACAATCGCTGTGAACATCTCGGGCAGTGACATCGGGGTGCCACAGAGCGCGTCCCAACAACGCGGAGGGTCCTGAGCGGCAGCACCCACACATGCTCTCCACCTGCTGTGCTCACAGCAGGAGCCTACTCTGCGTTGCTTTTGGGTCCTCTCCAGACCTGGTTGGCTCCTGACGCCCAGTAAGCTGCACTTACTGTTTACATCAAGCTACAGTGTGGCCATACTTGAGGATCCAGAATTGGAATCTGAGCCTCAAAGCTGGGAGAGACAGGAGTACACACACAGACACAGACCATGCGCCCAGCGCACACCTGCTGATGTGAGAACTCAGCTGTTGTGACATCAGGGAAGAATTCTTGCCATTAGTTGGTCTACTTGTCTTCTATACATCCCCATAAAAAGCTAAATGTCAAATGTCTGGTCACGCTTATCAGCCTTCCTAGGTGTGTGAGTGACAGAGAAAGGGATGTTTACCGCAGCCCTGAGGACCCGGGCAGCTCAGAGCGGAGGCCAGGCTCCCTGTGGAACATGCCACAGCTCTGCTCTTTCCCTCGCAGTGCGGACGGGCCGTCTTAGCCAGCGTCCTCTAATGTCTGGGTGCCTGGGCGTGCTCAGTTAGCACAGACCCAGCTTGCACTCTGTCAGTGGGTGTGGATGGGGCCGTGCGGGCAAGGACCTCACCTGTCATGGCGCAGCGCCCGCATGTCCACGTAGACGGTTGTGGGGTCCGGGCCGGCTGTGCCCTGGAAGGAGAGCAGCAGAGAAACCTGGTGAGCGTCCGCACACTCACTCCTCTTCCATGAGCACAGCTGCATGGCAGCTCCTCCAAGGCCGCGGGGGACACCCAGGAAGGCAGCAGCTCTGCTCTCTGCACTAAGTCTGCCCAGGGGCTTGTCCCCCGGGGCAAGGCTGATACTTTCCATCCAAACATTCACGTGGCTCAGTAATATTGAAAGAAACATATAATAACAGAGTGAAAATGTCAAATCATACAACTTCACATTTCAGTTCTAACTTCACTGTGATAAAAACACGCTACAGTTTGGGGGGCATTTCCACTGAGCAGTTGGGTGGGCCTGGCCTCTCACCAAGCGACCTACTCTCCTGGGGACTGAGCACAGCGAGACTGCTCGGGTGGACACAGCCTCCGCCCCTCCCTCCCCTATTCCCGACTCCTGAATCTTCCATTTGACATGGGTCCTGATTAAAGGACGTCAGGTGCCATTTTATTATAATAGATAAGGAACATCAAATTAAGAGAGTACCCTGACCAACATCACTCCCTGAAGATCCCAGATGATATAACCTATGTCTGGCCTGGAATTAAAACAAAAATTTCTACATTGAGACTAAACACAGCCCTTTCCTCCCCAAGGCAATGCCATAAACATTACATTCTTTTGAAAATAGTTTTATTTTTAAATTTGGTTACACAAGAGCTGTTTGTAAGATGTCAAACAGCATGCACTGTGCACAAAGTAAGAGAGCAAGAAGACACTATTTGTCTAGAATTCACGAGGAGCCACACGAAGTTGGGGGGAGCACAGAAGCAGCAACGAGGTTGGGGTCGTACCTGCTCAGCCAGCTTTCCCAGCCTGTTGGGCTGACAGAGGCCAAGGAGGCCAGCAGAGTGGGACAGGGAGGAGACAGCCACAGGAAACACAAACAGAAGGCCACAGGCCACATGAGAAACAAGGATGAGAGAGAGCAAAACCCATCACTGTATCTTAAAGAGCAAACATGAATATCCATTAACGTTTCTGCAATCATACGTAGCATCCAAATGGCAACAAACAGAACAGACCCCTTCCAGTAGCTAACGAGGGGAACACAGGCTTTCAGACGCAAAGCAGACAGCAGGGTCTTCACTTACAGCCGCTACCCTACACCCGACGCCCGTTCTACATCAGGAAGGAATGTTGAGAGAGGGTCCCACCCTGGCTTCTCTGCTCCCCAACAAGGGTCAAGAGTCTTTCTGAAGCTGAGAGGACATCAGCAGGAATGCTGACCAGCCCTGCACGTGCTGGCCACCACAGGGGACACGGGTGAGGCAGATGCTCTGGAAACCAAGACACAGCCCCACCAGGCCTGCTCCGGGACAGGCAGACCCCATTCCTCCTGGCTACTCTTTTTCGATGTGGGAGAGTAAGGCATTGGATGTGCAGGACATTAGCTAATAAGCGACTTGGTTTTCAGATGTTTGTAGCAAGAAATGAAAGAGGGCACTAGTATGAAATATGAAGAAGTAGGAAACAGCACTGCAGTCAGCTGTTCAATTTCTGAAACTGTGTTTCCTTTTCAAAAGTAAAATACCTTAGGATTTCAAAAACATCTGAGTCAATACAAATTATTACATTCATTAATGTTTCAACTTAAAATTGCTAGATGTCTTAAAACAATAAGTTCATTCTTGCTTTAAAAAATTAGCTGCATATTTTATCCAAATTAGAGATTCTTACAGGTAACATATTAATCATTATTCAAAATCAGTTTGTGGTTTTTTTCCCCAAATAAGCCTTTGTTCACCAACAAGAATAGAATATCTTTCAAATAAAACCCTCACAGCTCTCAAAGCTGAAATGTCATGTGGAAACGACACACCGAAGGCTCAGAGGAGAAACGAGCCAGGCAGGTACCAGGCCCCGCGCCTCACCTGGAGGCAGATGGCCACGTTGACCCTGCACCCGAACGTGGTGCTCACGGCGCGCGCAGGCAGGCCCAGGTCCTTGAACAGCTTGGAGAAGGACTGTGTCAGCGCGATCCTGGGCCGCTCCTCGGCCACCACCATGCATGTGCGCACACACGACAGGTTCACCCCCTTCATCTGCCAGAGGAGCGGGGAGTCAGGCCTGCCGTACAGCGAGGTTCTGCGTGGGGCCCACACGTGCTTTGGCCCTAGGTTACAGCACTCAAAGGTGAAGTGTGACACAAACCTCTGCTCTGCCCAGGTCTGCCCCATGGGAGGGCACGCATTTGACCTGAACCCCACAGCTGCCCTCCTGAGCTGCCAGGCCTCACACCAGAACCTCTCACTGGCCCCAGGCCCTTGGGACCCCCACCTGCCCTGCCCCATCCTGCTGTGTGGCCTCAGGAGGAGGGGGTGTGTACACAGGACCCAGCTCAGGGAGGGGTCCTGGGAGTCTAGTTTTGTTTTGCTCCTAAGCTTCCCAGGTCTGAGCACTTACCCTGAGGACGCCTGTCTGCGTGCCCAGCCCCCTGGTGCACATCTCCATCACAGAGTAGGAGCAGAAGGTGACGCGGGCCCTGTACTGGCTGACGGCCGACAGCCACAAGGACACATTGCTCTCTAGCTCCAGCGGAGGCACCAGCACCGACTGGTGTCCCGAGTAGACACTGCGAGAAGGGAAGGCTCGACAGTCCCCACCTGCCCACCAAACGCCCTGGGTACCCCACAGTTCCCTTCCTCAAAGACATTTCTTTCTCAGCCAGGACAGGGCACAATTCTGTCCTAACGTCAAGTGGGGTTCAGCAGAAAACACGCCGTTGGGTAGCGGTGCAGAACGGCAGGCACAGGGTCCTGGCCTCCGCTCCGGACGCTCCAAAGGTACCCGGGGACAGCATTATGGAGGCGTTCTGCTTCCAGAGATGGATCACCATGTCCCAGCACTTGAAGGAATCAAGCAGGTTCTTCCCAATTACCAATAACGGATAGTGATGAAACATGTGTTTTTACTCTTGTACTCAATTTCAGGCTCAGACTCCAACCCACCTCGTCCCCAAACAAACCCACTCGCACGCGTCTCTTCATCCTCTTGGGCACTTGGCAAAGGCACCTTAGAGCATTAGGGTTCTGGAGAGCCACCTGACTGTTCCGACCACCAGGCAGGCAGGGCCCTGGGCTCACCTGCACAGACACCACAGGGCAAAGCCAAGGCCGCAGTAGGGGTCCAGGCAGATGGCGATCTGCCGAGAGGGGTACAGCTCACACTGCAGCTTTATGGAGCGGCACAAGGCACTTGTGGCCGCGTGCGACATCTTAGGAGTAAGAGAAGGGTCTGCTCAGTGATGTGCAGGAAGAAAGAGGGTTTGGGACATGTCTACTGTAGCGCCAAACTATCAAACACCGTCCTTACCGCCTTAAAAGACGCCTGGCTCAAATCTCCATATAATCTAAATAATGCCCAGGAAATAGCTCACTAAAAACCTTTAAAATGAAGTTTTAGGACAGTAAGAAATTTTACTTAGGAGCTCCTGGCTCCTAGTAAGGAAACAGACTCATCAAAGCCACCTGTTCCTGGAAACCAGACAGTCATAGATCAGAAGGCTGAGTCCTTACCATAAAGCATCAAAATACGCATTACTCTCAGGCTCATCACATTTGGGGAGGTCCACTGCCATTTAACACAGACTTTAAGAAACAATACTGTTGCTCTGTGCTCTGGGCAAGGAGCAGGACCTGCCTAGACTACACCTGACGTCCCTCCTGTCTGCTCCATGTCCCAGGGGCTGACACAAACGGGAGCCTCGCTCACGGGACCTACCTTCACGCCCGCTAAGATGCCTGTGGTCGACACGCTGAAGTCCAAGTACGCCAGCACGTCTGGGGAGGGGGGTCTGAAAATGCAAGCCACCTTCTTTTTCGGTATGTCATCTGTTAAACAGGAGACACTGGTGACATCAGTGCTCCTGCATGTATTCTGACAAGGTAAAAGGTCCCGGATTTCCTAGGCCAGAGGTGGAGTGACGTGCACTTGGGGAGTCCTGGGGAGCCAGCTCAGACACAAGTGAGGCTGTGCGAGCACGGGCTGCCTGTGTGCATGGGAAGGCTTATCTTAATCTTCAAGGAAACGTCACCAGCGCGGACCCACCAAGACCGCACTGAGCCTGTGGGGACAGGATGGCAGGTGAGGGAGGGCACAGGCCAGGAGGGCTGCACGCAAGTCCCAGAGTCTCTAGCAGAGCCAGGTGAACCCAGAATTCCCACCCGCCCCCAGCAAGAGCAGCCAAGCCAGCCTGTGTGTGCTTCAAGTCCTTGTGGCCCTGTGAGGCAGACACCACTGCTGTCCCTGAGGAGGACTGGACACAGGCCCAGCAGGGCGGGTGGGTGCCACTCCCCCGGGGTTGGGGTGCCAGAAAGCTGTCCGCTGCTGCCCACACCAGCTGCCCCGGCCGCCTGATCCAGGATCCTCTGGCTGGCTCAGCCCTAGGCTGAGACTATCTCACCAAGCTGGCCCAAGGCGGAGAGGAACCAGCGAGCTGTCCGCCCATCCCAGGTGGCCCGCAGCATTTCACAGCAAGGCAGTGTTCACTGGTGAGGGTGGGGAGCCTGGGGGCTGTGTCTCCGAGGGAGCAGCAGAAAGCCTCAGAACAGCCCACCCCTGCACCAGCAGGACAAGCAGGGAGGAGCAAGGCCGTGGTCTGCGCCACTGCGCCGAGAGCTGCCCTGGCTCGACTGGAGAGGAATTTGCACGGGGTCAGACTGGGGGTGCACAGGGCTGCCGGCCCCAGGGGGCCCTCCTCCCCACCAGGGCCTGGGAGACCCTGCAGCTCAGGAAAGGGCTGATGCCAGTGTTTCACTGGACTCTGCAGGCTCTAAGCAGGCGGATCCATGGATCCCAAGGCTCCACCCGCCCTAGGCCCAGGAGCAGCCTTGCCACCACTTACTGGGGCCGCTCTTACTCAATACTCACATTTGGACCCGGCAATGCGACACCTGCAACAAAGAAAGGGAAAAGAGCTCCTCTGGTGGGGCCTGCTGCTGAGGACACGCACCTGTGTCCAGAATGGTCGGCCAGGTCCTGATGTCCACTGCAGTGGCCGCCTCCTTGGACCGGAGCAGCCGTGTGACTGCCTGTGTGGTGAGGACGCACGCGGACTTGCTGACCTGCACGGGGCGGGGCGGAGTGAGCTTGGCCCGTGGAGGCCGCCGCGCAGATCCCGGGAGACCCGCCCGCCCTCCGCGCACCTCCACGATCATCTTGACGGTGGGGAGCGTGGTGCCGAGGTTCTGGGGGTGTGGGGGCCGCACGGTGACGGGCACGCAGCCGCAGTACAGGCAGCCGTAGAAGGCGGCAATGAGGTCCACGCCTGCGGAGACAGTGCGTGGTCAGTGCGGGTGGTGCGGTCGGCTGATGCGTGTCCACTGAGACAGCGAAGTCAGTGGGTTCCTGGCCGTACGGCCGCGACCGGACCCTGGAGGGACCACGGGGGGGCAGGCCTGGCCCTGAGGACACTCGGAATGGGGCCGGGATGCCGCACCAGGGACCAGGGCAGGTGACCCTTGAGAGCCCAGCTCCAGCTGCCGTGCTGCCTGTGTGCACACAGACCTCGGAGAACCTGTGGGGCGCTGTCTACACTGCAGTCTCCCAAGCCATGCATGGAGAAGCACCTGCACGTGTGGGCTCAAAGGACACTCGGAGGACCTGCCTGTGGGACAATGACCACCACACCGCTCTTCCAACTCTCTGTAGGGTTAAAATCCCTGTAGTTAAATTTGGGGGAAAATCGTACCAGGCTTTTTTTTTTTTTTTTTTTTTGAGACAGAGTCTCACTCTGTTGCCCGGGCTAGAGTGCCGTGGCATCAACCTAGCTCACAGCAACCTCAAACTCCTGGGCTCAAGTGATCCTCCTGCCTCAGCCTCCCAAGTAGCTGGGACTACAGGCACACGCCACCATGCCCGGCTAATTTTTTCTATATAGTTTAGTTGGCCAATTAATTTCTTTCTATTTATAGTAGAGATGGGTCTCGCTCTTGCTCAGGCTGGTCTTGATCTCCTGACCTTGAGCGATCCGCCCGCCTCGGCCTCCCAGAGTGCTAGGATTATAGGCGTGAGCCACCGCACCCGGCTGTACCAGGCTTTTAACACCTGTTTTTTGCTGGACCTGGCAGCTCACACCTGTAATCTCAGCACTTTGGGAGGCCAAGGCCACAGGATCACTTGAGGCCAGGAGCTTGAAACCAGCCTGAGCAAGAGTGAGACCCTGTCCCTACAAAAAATAATAAAAACAGCTGGACATGGTGGACTGGCCTATAGTCCCAGCTACTTGGGAGGTTGAGGCAGGAGGATGGCTTCAGCCCAGGAGTTTGAGGCTGCTATGAGCTGTGATGACACCACTGCACTCCAGCCCGGGTGACAGAGTGAGACCTTGCCTCAAAAAAACAAAAAACAAACAAACAAAAGAAAAAAGAATCTGCTTCCTGGAGCTAAGGAAGCTATGCTATAAACGCTTGGGCGTCTTTCTCTTGCCCTGGCACCACTCAGCCCCCAGCACCCCAGCCTCTGTAGAGAGCTTGTTCTTAACCCTTTGGGTCACACACCCATTTGAGAATTAGATGCAAGTCTTGGACTCTTCCTTGGCCCCCAAGAAACACAAAACACACATGCCTGTGCACGTCTGCAAATGTGTACGCCCACCTGTGGCATTCTGGGCCTCCGAGTGGGGCCATAGGCCTCTGCCTCCCACTGTTATACCCCAGCTGCTGTTACATTTTAAAATGTAAACGTAGAACTTCAACATGGATTTTTTCTCATTAAAAATTTCTTACAAATAGCGCTGACTATAACCAAAAGCAGACAATCGTATAAAGACCTCTACATCCACCATTCCGATGCTCAGTCATCAAGGTTGCACTGGGGTTGCTCTGCGTCTTTTTTCTTCTTCTTCTTTTCTTCCTTTGTTCGCGTATTTAAGGCAGCTCTCTCCCAGCCTGCTCCCTCCGCCCTGCCCCTCCCTGAGAGCGCGGGCCTGGGCACCACAGCCCCAGACCTGCTCTGGGAAATGCTCTCAAACTCCCAGGCTGAGCTCAGCCAGCTCTGCTCTGGCCAGTGTGGACAGGGAGGGACAGGGAGCTCTGGCCTGGCTGTGCGGGCACTTCCCAGAGGGTCTCTGTCCCCTCTCGAAGTCGGGGTGATGCTTGACATACAGTGAGGGCTGCATAAATCACCTGATGTGTGCTTGGAACCCAGGGACAGTGAAGAATAGGAATTATCACCATCCCTGGAGAAAATAACCTCATGCTAGAGGTAGTGTCCCAACTGCTATGTGTCTATGTCAAGAAATAAACCAAGCTACCACCTTCCCCCAGGGGAGACTCTACTGACTGCGAGGGACGTGTACACCTCCTGGCAGACGCCGGGGAGGGTCCTCAGCCCCCACCAGCCACAGGGGTCCCATCACAGAGCAGGTGCTAAGGGCAGTGTCCCACGAGATAACCTGGAAATGAGGATGGTCCGTGCTGAAGCCTGAACAAGTCACCCAAAAGACCTGGCAAGAAAGACGTCGGCACAGAGCAAAACACACAAGGCAATTAGATGGGAAAGATGCAAGAGATGCAGGATAGATCCAAAAGTGAGTTAGGGAAGATCCAGAAATAGACAAGGAGAAAGGCAGTAAGAAACACACTTTACTGAGATGATGACGAGAGTCTGAAGATTAAATGGGCAAGAAAATGACAGAAGACCCATGCCTGGGCATATCCCAGTAAAATTCCTGAACTCTGAGGTATAAAGAAAAACCTATAAGCTTCTAGGCAAAACAACAACAAACTTACAAAGGAAAAAATGGCTGGCACTGTCACCTAAAAAAAGCTGCTACACACACTCAAGACGAACAGACACCTGAGCTGCCTGTGCTGGCTGAGGGATGACTGGCCCGTGTAAGCAGAAGACACTTCAAGTGTGTGTCACCTATCTGCTTCACCTGGACGAGAAAAACAACTCGCAAACAGCCAAACAGCAAACACACTGAATGAGACCCTGGGACGGACAGGGCAGGTGAAGACTGCAGAGGCTGCGGCACCCAGCAGTGGGCCCGAACCCTGCATTAGGAGACGTGACCAAACCCTAGCTGCCCCACGAAAATGCCTGCTGAGAAGGCCCAACGCTGCCAGGGGACCTGCTGTTTGGTCCAGCCGACACCAGATGGCAGCCCCCGGCCTCCTCTGGGAGCATTTATTGCAATTCGAAGTGAATGCACTTACGATTTTAAATTATGTATCCCTGGCAACTCAGCACCTCTCTCGAGGACCTGAGAGCCCCTGCTTGGAAATGGAGTCTCCAGGAAGGAGGGGCCAGCCGCCAACTGCAACACCCACCAGTGCAGGGCAGCCTTGTGGCCTCGACACTGACTAGCCCTTTGTCCTCTGAAAATGCTCAAATCACCTCTGCACAAAATGGAATGGAGCTCAGCTCTTTCCCAGATGTCAGTAGTTACTGAATAAAATCTGTTTCCGCCACTTTAACTAACGCCCAGCTCTGTTTATCTCTGAGACAGCGGAGCAGGAGAGAGGCAGCAAGAGAAAGTGGGACGGGGGCAAATCAGACCCTGTGGGCAGACGACACCCAGGTGCGTACACCAGGAGAATCAGGAGACTCCCAGTAAGAACCCAGTGCCCCCAGCAAGGGGTGAGGGAAGGACAGTGAGGTTTCCCAGGCGTCTCTGTGAGGTGGGGGAGGGAAACAGGGAGGAAGTGGAGCATCCTGAGGAGATCCCTGGCAATGGTTCTCAAATCCTGTGGGTCTGATCAAAGAGCAGGGTGCGGAGAGGCCACCCGTGTGAGAACCATTCAGCCACTAACCGACGACGGTCGACACCTGCTCAGCCTGCCGGGGGCAGAGCCCCACCCGCAGGAGACACGGCTGGAACTGCGGGACGCAGCTGAGCCGAACAGAGACAGAGACGTGAGGGAGAGAGGTCACAAGAGAGGGGATGGGGACACAGCCAGGAGATCTTGGAAACAGACTGCCATATGAGGTCCAGTCCCATACAAAGTTGTAAGAAGAAAAAAATCAAAAAGAGAGTATTATCTGAACATACAGACGAAGCATGCCAAAAAGATAAGCCCACAAAACAAATAAAAACTGCAATCGTCTATTTCGAAATATATGAAGAAACGATACAAGACGGAAAAGAATAACAAATCAGAATTAGAAAGAAAATCAGAAGTAAAATTAATGTCAAAACGAAGATGAAGCCTGAAGGAAGACAGGACAACTGAAGATTAAATAAAGACTAAGATAAAATAGAAGATGAAGAAGAGGGCCGCCTAAAACCCAAGTGACAACTACTGAAGACAAGGCGCACACGGTGGGAACACAAGTACAGAGGAAACACAAGGGATACGGCAAACGGGAAAACTACGATGCAAGGAAACTGTCTTACAAAAGAAGACCCGAAGCTACATACTTGCAGGTACCTTGCACGCGTGTGACTGCTGGCCCACAACAACTGACGTCAGGACTGCGCCACACTGGACTTCAGAGAAAAATGAAAGTGTCTGTTTTACATCTAGGCAAAAACAGAAGTGACGCCCAAGAGAAACTTGGCTTATCACCAGCTCTGTCGACAGTAATGCTGCTTAATGCCATGTTCGTGACACTCAAGGAAAGAAAATGTCAGTGGATTTTTTTATCTAGCAAAAATGACTTTCAATTACAAAGTGGACAAACTATGATCAAAAAGCAGGACTGAGGGGACGGGCATGGAGGCTCACGCCTGTACTCCTAGCACTCTGGGAGGCCGAGGCGGGCGGATTGCCTCAAGGTCAGGAGTTCGAAACCAGCCTGAGCAAGAGTGAGACCCCGTCTCTACTAAAAAATAGAAAGAAATTAATTGGCCAACAACAACAACAACAAAAAGAAATCCCCCATTGCACCTTAAATAAAATATATATTGATTCTGCTTATCATTAAAAAATTTTATTAGGCTACAAATTGTCAAACATGTAAAATGTCAAAAAAGTGGTTAAGTACACGGGTAAAATCCTAACCAGAGAATTTTACTGTTTTTATAATACTGAATGTTATAAAATTTATTGTCAATTTTCATGCTTCTAGATAGACAGCAAAGATTTGTGTTTGAAAAATAAATCTATGACTGCATTCTAGCCTTTGATTGGCTGTTAATTTGCACTCTTATCTTTTTTGGTAATTCTGACATTGAATCTAAAAGAAGTAAAGAAATGTTTTCCAGGCATACATATTCAATGTTCATGTATTCACTCAACAAACGTCATGTTCATATCAGTGTTAAATGACAAGTATTGTGGACACAAAGATAAAGTATGGATCTTGCTCTCAGGTTGCTCATAGTCTAATGTGGGCCAAAGACATCAGACAACTAATTGGAATATAGTATAGTAAGTGCCCTGATAGAGGTAGATACACCCTCCTGTAATAGGCTAACACAGTCAAATGAGTCAAAATGCCCTTATTTATAGGCAGGATTGCATTTTTGAAAAGGTATTAGACGTTAGGCATTAGAATAGTTTAAACTTTGACATACAGGATGATGTTTATCTCATAATATGGGATAGTCTATTTCTATTTTAAAAAAAGATGAGAGACCTGGATTTATTGAGTGCCATTAGCCAGGTTTCAGAAGCCATCTCCAAACAAGCACATTGACAGAGGATTAGACATAGCATTTTCCAGAGAAACAGCCATATGTGAAT
This sequence comes from Lepilemur ruficaudatus, assembly GCA_963574885.1. NCBI lineage: Eukaryota > Metazoa > Chordata > Mammalia > Primates > Lepilemuridae > Lepilemur > Lepilemur ruficaudatus. The sequence continues at coordinate 21,987 of CAUYRT010071293.1, forward strand.
TCCATATAGAGACATAATCCAAGTCAAAATACCAATGGGGATTTTGGAGCAGACTCACAGAATACATGAGTGCTTCAATACGGGTTGATTCAATATGGTATACAGCTGGCAAAGCAGAGGGCTTTGTGTTAGGGAAGGGAGAAGGGAGAATAATAACAAAATAGAGCCTGATTTTCAACAGGTTGAAAGTAGTTTTGATCTCAACATACATGTACATGGCTGGTTTGTCCAATTTTTAAAATGTAACCTGTTTCTGCCAGTAAGATATGAATACATATTTTGTATTGTGGAAATAAGTTGACTTTTTCAACCCATTAAATCTTTATATTCTACACTGGAAGAGATTTACTGGTGTATTGCTGCTGATTTCAAAATATTACACACGTTAGAAACATAAGAAAATGTAATCGACGGTATGTTCACATATATATTCTTTATAGAATAATGATGTTATTCAAATTTCTAAAATCTTACTTTATTATAAGACCTGTCTTTTGAATCACTCATTTTTTTTCTTCCTCCAAGTTTAGTTTTTTGGCATGGATTCTGCCTCCCACTCTCATCACAACTTTCTCTTCTAGTTCTCACTCTCTCCCAGCATTCGAGCTCTACTCTCACCCTGGGTTTTGTGGCATCGTATTTCCTTCCTGACCTGGGATTCTACACCCCATCAGTTATAGCTTTTCTCTGAGGACAGCAGTAAGGGGCTGAAGACAAGCTGAGACATGTGAGTACAGGTCTCATGTCTGGCATCCCATCTGCACAAAATGAGGATATGTGAAATGCAGTCGTAATTGCTATCGGTGATGAAAAGCAATCATTTTTATAATTACTCAGTAATAAACTTTAATATGCCTTCTTGTGGAAGAATAACAATGGACTCATTGACTGACGTTGGTCTCAGAACCAGTGCTCGGCAAACTGCACTAAATGGAACCTAATGACCTTAGGGAGTTAACAATCCTCAAAATGTAGGTAATTTACTCTCTTCTTGGAGCCCTTTATTCTCAAAGGTTTTGAGAACCATTTTTTTTTCTCATTTATTTATCCCTAATTCTGCGTGATATCCTCTGCCCTCCTGTGATGCTCAGTGAGCTAGCAATGAGTAGGGAGATAAAATTAGGTGTGCTACTGAGATTGCATTTAAGCAAAAAAAAAACCAAAAAACAAAAAACAAAAGAGCCAATGCCAGTTAGCTATTTAGCCATGGCAGAGAGAATGACTGAGGAACATTGTAGAGTTGCTCAGCAGGGGGGTCAGGGTGTGGTAAACTAAAGTAGTGAGGGCAGCTGCAGTTCAAGGAATGGACTGGAAAGAGCTGTTTAGGTGAGTTTCTATGTGCCATATGCCTAGAGTATGTCAACAGAAGGAGGAAGCTTCTTCCCACAAGCAGATGGGTAAAATCTATCTGTGTGGCCATTCTGAAACCAGGAGATTTTATTTCAACTGAATAAAGATTGGACTGGTGGCTTTGGCCTCTAGACTAATGCAGCAGAATATTCTTCAGTAGGTATCTATTTATTTTATAATTTGCCGCACAGAGTGTATTGCCATTGTATGAGAAAATCCTTTCTGGTTAAAATGAATGCTTACCAAGCAGCATTTTGTATCTTTTCCCATCTGTGAGGAATTTGTCACATCTTGATATAAAATCCCTTGTTGCCTTAAAGTTTTTAAGACCGAACACATTACAGTTTTAAGGGAATGTTTGTTCTTGTCCATCATCTTTCTTTTTTTTTTACTTTTAAAACCATGTTTATTTATTTTTGTATCAGAATATGCATGACTTTGTTCTGACTTCCTTTTCCTTCTCCCAAGATAGTCTGAAGAATCAGATATTGGATCTTGAGAGGTTACCTCAAACTATTTTAGGAATGCAAGAAGAAAATGTTTGGCTAACTCTCTTTTGTTGATTTGCCCCAGCAACTGGGTTTAGTAATAATTGCACCTTATAATTCCAACTAGAAGGTCAGTCTTTGGGATTATGGCGACTTGCATGACCAAAGGTATCCTTCGCCAAGGATCATGGATATTCTATAGGTAGGAGTTTGATGATAACACATATTTACAATTTTCTTATTTTTCCCTCACGACTGGTTCTCTCCCACTTTTGTTTGCCTACTATCCTTGTATTCTGTGAAACTTCACTTCAAAATATTGTCAAAACCACTTTTATAAAGTGATATATTTATTCAGTAGCATCAGAGGAAAAAGTTTCATGTTTTATTTCCAGGATGTGATGTGCTGAGAAATCACAGCCTTTCCCATTTCCTTCCGTTATGTTCTTGGAGTCCGACAAGAACAGAGGCAAAAGTGTTGGCAAAATTGCCTGCAGTAAAATGTGGGATCCTTTGACATATACATTCATTCGTTATATCTAGTGCTTAAACTTATTATTAAGCATCAATAAAGGGAAAAGTTCTAATCAAAAAGTTAAAAAATAGCTATTCAGAAGTATTTAAAATATATTTAAAACCATAGAATTGCCAAACTTTATTCTATAGAAGAGACAATGAGCCTACCCTCCCACATAGGACAGAAGCCCCTTATACATACAGTAGATCAAACATGCTGAAATGACCTGTGGTCTGTCTATAAATGCAATTCACTCCAGGTTGGATAACAGCTGATTACATAAAGATCTTCCCAGAATGAACCAGAGCAATTTCCTTGTTGGTTCTGGTGCCCTTTTAAGATGATGCGAGGCAAAATTGTATGCCATCCTTATCATCCTTCCCATAAGAGGTACAGGATAAAAGCACTTAAATCTTTAAACCGTTTTTTGTATGGCTTATAGACACCTAACTATTTTAATTGTTAAGTTGTACTCTGATGTTTCAATATTCTTTGTTAGTTAGAATGCTCATAATTAAATATTTGGTGGGGTTTCTGGCAATTTATAACAATGTAACATGTGACGTTCCTCTTGTATTAGCTAATTAGTGCACACACTAAGTGGTGGTAGGGCAATAGCTTATCAGAATTCCACTGTCACAAAATGTTTTATAGCTATGAAGGGAAGTCAAAATTTTCTCTTGTTAAAAAATATAGACTCTCTGTAACCAATCAATTCCACTTTTCAGAATATAACTAAGGGGATGATTTGAAAAATCAAATTAAAATATTAGGCACACAGAATTAGAATTTTAATTTTAAGCACAAAATTATGTGGATACAAACTATTGTCCTAAAAGAGAAAATGTTGAAATAAATCCATTTATGAAATAAAATTCATTTTATGTATAGTATGTAACCATAAGAATGATTATGTCACGTGAAAATTATTATGATATGGTGCTAAAAAACAACATAACAATATGTGTAATAAATATATAATATATATGGACATACATATTCATATGATGAATACACATACACTTTGTTCCAAATATATTGGAAATAAAAATGTCAAAGTTATCTTTGTATGGCATACTATTTCATTTTTTTCTTCTATTTTTATACATTTTCTACATTTCTGTAATGAGCAAATGTTACTTAGAAAAACAAAATATTTCCAATGAATGTTCATTTTTTAATGATTAGGCTTTTCTACACTGAACAAAATTTCTTTGAGATGCTTTTTGAACAAATTCATATTCTCCCTGTGTCAAATCACTAGAAAGTTTTTGGTTTCATTGCTGAATTTTTGAGGTTGATGTAATGGAAGTCAGGGCAGCTTATCCTCAAATTTACCCTAGTACCCAGAAGATGCAGAATCTTTTCATGATGAAAAATGGATCTATTTGGGCTTGCATGGTATCTCTTAAAATTCATGTGTTCTTTCACTTTATTTTTATTTCTTGGTGGAGCAAAGGACAGATGAGAGAGAGAGAGAGGGAGAAAGAGAGAGAGCGATTGCATGGGGAAAGGCAGGAGGCAATCTATATAGTAGAAAGGACAAAAAAAGAGCTGATGGCAACAGCTGCTTTGCTTATCTGAGAGTTTTAACTTGACTCTTGTTCACATCCCAGGTGACCAGCTAATAAAAATAATTTAAGCTTTAACAAAACAAGGATAATTTATAATGTGGAAAGTGTAGTCTGGCACTTGTATCAGCACCAGAAACAAGATTTCTGCAAATTCCTTAGGGGAATGAAACTACCAGGGACATACAATTTAATAACAGCCTCTTTCCACCTAAACTCCCCAACCCACCCCCTACCCTCTGCGGCCAACTCAACATCAACATCAAAACCTGGAACCAAATTTACAAAATTCTCTGTTTTGTTGTTGCATTCTCCATCTTGTTTTTAAAGCAACCCTAAAATCATATCATTTTTCCTCTTTTCCCTGGTAATATTTTAAAAATTCAAGCCTTAATAGTTTGTAACAAAATTATTACTACCACAAATCTATAAGTATTCAAGAGACCTGGTTTAAGCAGAAGTAATTCCACTTGCAAACTAGAATATCTAGTATATAGACTTCAAAATTATACTTTTCTTAGAAACAGGGCCTCTTTAAATGGAAATGTCTCATAAAAAAGGGCAGATTTTAATATATTTTCATCCTCATTGAATTAGAGCAGAAATTAATTTGCTAAGTGAAAAGTTACTGTCATCTAACATATTGCACAAGTGAGCATACACATGGAGATTAATCAAAAAAAGCACAGCACCATCTTCATAGCAGTGTCATGCTTAAAATGAACTTACATTTTTATTCTGCCTGAGGATACACAGATTGTTTTGTTTTAATGGCTTCCAGCCATCTCTATTATATAGCATAAATCCTCAAAAGGGAAAACAGATTTTAATCCTCAGAACAACTTCTATATGAACAGAGTTTATAAGCGCTGATTAAGCAAATGTTATTGGTTTAGTCTGTCTACTTCACATTTGTGTTTAAGTCATTGTGGAACAAATATTTAACTTTTGGAGTGATTGATTTCCTTGACATTATCTGAAACCTGAATGAGTCCTAGGCATCTCTAAAGATGAATTTTAAATGGCAGGTATAGGTTGCTTAAACGGGTTTCTTGAAAGAATTGCTAAGGAAGAAATTAACTCTGGTATTGGAAGGCAATAAGTTCAACCTATTACTAAAAACTCAAATAAAAGTTTTTAGAAGCATACAAGCTTTCACTGGTAGGCAACCTGCCCTTTTCTGCAAACCCAACTGCTGAACTGAGAGTAAGAGACAGAAGGTCAAGCCATGTCCTGTCACATAGCTACTATGTGACCTTCACTAAATCAATTTAACTTCTTGACTCTGTTTCCACATTAATTAAATGGAAACCATAATAATTGTGCTGTCTAATTCATGAGGCTACTCTTAATATCAAATGATATAATGAATATAAAGTCATTTTATAGTTTCAAACAATAGAGAAAAGTCTTTCACTATATAAAGGGTGAATGTATGTGCATCTGTACAGTACAGTTTTTAGATACTTAATAAGGAACAAGAGGGCTGGAATTCTGATTTGAAGTTGAAATACTTGTGTTCAAATTCAAGCACTGACAATAACTATTTCTGAGGAGCATGTCAATTAATGAGTTTAAACCTTTATTTTTACATTTCTATGGTGAAGTTAATAACACTTACCTATTAGGTTATCTGAAGATCCAATGACCTCACTTATATAAAAACATTGCTTAATGTTACTGTTATTGTCATTTTGTTTAAAAAATTCTCTTGGTGATCAAAGACTGAGGTAATTTCTACTCCATGTGGACCTCAAAAACCTAGATTTGGCTTCATACCTTCCCTCCTGTATTTTTAAATTAAATCTCCATGCAAATTAACTCCCTTAGGAAGCTGTAAATCTTTGTCTAGAATTTGGTATTTTGTTTAATCCTTTTCCTTATATGTGGTGGCAGAATAATTTTAGATTATTTCACCTAATTCCCAAGGATAATTTAAGAAAACACAGTAAACCACAAAATTATTATGTTAATGGATTAAAGAATCAAATGAATTGGCAGAGTAGAAGAATCTATGGAAACATCTGTGTCACCTGGGATGCCATCCCCAAAAGAGCTTTATCCAAGAGAAAGAGCCCTGAGGGGTGGGGGGGGAGGACATGAACTAGGTTCTAGCTTTGAATTTGAGACTAATTCACTGAGGCCTTTCTTTTTCTATTTGTAAACCAAGAGAATTAGAGTAAATAATACATAGGACTTCTCTTGCTTGAACATTTTCTCTATTCTTCAACTCTAAGCACTTTGTGGCTACGTAGGGGTAAAAGGGCTCCGATCATTATCTTATCGGCCGGTGTAGTTCACCCAGATGCCAGAGCTATTTGATTGAGTTAAAACTGTTGTTTGGTAATGTTTTAGTTTTTATCTTAGAGAATTTATTTTTCAAATTTTCTTGGGAGATTATAGCTGTCTATTGAATAGTACCCTAATGGTGAGGAAAAGTTCATGTAGGGTCCAAAGAAGCCCTGCTTAGTCCTAGAAAGTAACTTAAGTTCTGTCAGAATCTGGTTCTATAATATAAGTATGACTTAGTAAAGATAAAGGAGGGGGTCTTCATATTTATACCTTTTGGAAGGGAAAAGTTTATTTTATGATAGTTGTCTATCATATTTTATTTCAAAATTTTCAAAACAAAACATATGTGCCAATGTATCTGAAGTTAGTGATTACTTTAAAAGGCAATTGTGATTTATATTTCTTCCTGGCATTACAAAAGGGTTGGAATGCTAGATGTTTGTCACTTTAATACCCCAAATCTTGTCACATACATCTGTTAGAAATATTTTAAAATTAAATCTAAATGATTGTTCTATAAATGAACATTTCCTTATTTTACAATTTTTAAATACCCTCAAATGTAGCTTATTTTTAAAATTTAAACCTTAACTCAAAACCTTTTATTTTATTTAATTTATGCCAAAGACAGTTGATAATATCAATTTTTAGAGATAACATTGTGAGTTTACCTATAATTTTCCAAATAAATTTAAAATAAATTACTTCAGCATTTTAATTCATGTTATGACATAGTTAATAATTATATATGGAAAGTGTCTTGGTCATGAAATATTCAACATTCAAACTCCCAGGTATTTTACTTAGAGTTGGATCATCTCATATGCAACAACATGCTATTATTTCACTTTTTGGATACTACACAGGAAAGAAAGTACAGTGATGTGTTTAGTTGCCTAATTCAGGTAAACATTTCAAGTTTTAGAACTATAGATTGGCTGTAAATAACATATGAAACCAAAATACTGAGTCAATACTTATGTATTCAATTTCAAATTCTTGCTTTTTTGGAAAATGTGTGCCATAATATGTTGTAGAAAAGTATTAGTCAGATGTTAAGGTGAATGAATATTGAATAAATCATACTCTCCTTCTGACACTTTCATCTTCTTATTAGGTAAGCAATCTAGAAGAAACCATGTTTGAGGCATGATGTAGAACACAAAGATTAATAATCATATAAGTTGATGCTACTTGTAGGTAATATCTATTAATATTTAACATGTTCTACTTAAAAAAAATCTAATGGTCTTAAATTTTAATAGGATAATTGGAAAAAAGACATTTCTCAGTGCTTAAAATTATTTTGTATACTTAAATTTCTTTGTGTATTAAAATTATTTCAGAATACTTCTAGAATTTCTCTCAGTTACCAGAGAAGAAGAAAAATAATTCTACAAACTTGAACAATCCATCAATGTTGTTCTATTCTGCTGCTTCCTAATTTCCTTCAGCCTAATGTCTAAGAAACATGTGAGGCACAGAGTACTAGACAAAAATCCCCAAAGAAGGTTGGAGAATGAATGTCACCCACTAAATAGCAAATAGCAAATGTCTACATAATAAAAATAATAATAATAATTCATTAGTCACTGTTCAATGAAGTTTTTGGGAAACAACATCATGAAAAGAATTGCCTTATATTGGGTCCCTCATAAATACTGGGAAAAAAAAGAATTGAAACTTTATTAATTTAAGGAGTTATATTTTGCCCAGTTTCTTCTTGAAATGAATAATAGTATACACACAAGCATGCAGACATGAGCAATCGCACATACATACATACATAAACAGACCTCTAGGCAAACACATTTGACAACAGAGACATAGAAAATTAAAGGATAAAACTTAATTCAGAATGTGCAGACACTAGGTATTTACTGAGATATATTAGTGGTATTGCTGTCCAAGATTAATATCTTTATCCTGGTTTCATTCTCTTTTATTTCCTGATAAGGAAAGTTCTTGGCAATAACCAGACCATTCAAGTCTAGGCACAAATCACCTTCCAAGAGATGTCCTCACAAAAGAAAAGGAGAAGTGCTTTTGGTAAGTGACTCTCATGCTCCCACAGGCCTTCTATGGAGAGGGGGCAAATTGAAAGAGCATCTTACTTCAGTCTTACACATAATACATCTGTGTCAAGACCTACACTTTCATTTCAAGTCTTTGCCTCTTTAGAAGTCTTACGCTGTAACATGATATAGAACATAATACACCATGTTCAGGTATTATGGGGAATGAATATACAATAAATCATATCCTGTTCCCTCAGATACTCTTAACCTCTTGATCATTAAGATATAAGGAAAAACATGTGTTGGACTTGGACAAATTAAATTAGTTATAATTGTTTTTGAAACTGATGACTCATTATGTTGAACTGGCTCAGTAGGATAAGGGGTTTTTTTTTTTATCATAATCTTCAGAGTACTCAATGGTATCATTTTTTAAAAATATAATATTATTTCTTTTGGAAATTTTACTAAGCTTAATACAATACAAGGATTAATCAGATGAACTCTTTAGGACATTATTAAAAGTCATTGTGAATAAGACAGGATTCAGGTGAGTTGCATATTTATTTTAAATTTTAATTGAACAGGAGTTATATATCAATGATTGCTCACTGAATTTCATTTAACCAGCCAATCACATGCTTTAATTCCACTATAGTCCATTCAACCTGCATTTATATCTGAGTCTTTCCTGTATGTCCAGTTCAGGATTTTATATAATAGTGATCTTGTCATTGATTTCATTTTGTCTCAGGTGACTGGTTTATCAATTGATGGTTATCAAATACTCCGCTTGTCTGGCCAGGGATTGGATCTTGGATGGGCAAGTCTAAGACAGTTTAGGCTAATACTACTAGAAGAGAGACTTGCTTAAATCTTCTTTGAAAAGAAGCAAGATTTATATTCTGTCTCTCTTTCTCTCTCTCTTTTACTCATGCATATGCTAAATATGAACAAAGAGACATTCTCTTAGTGCCTGTGGGCAACCATATTACTGTGTTGAAGAAAGCAAAATTGTAAACTTAGTATGGTTACTACTTTGGAGAATAAAAGACACATATAACAAATGATTAATATAATGCTATAAGGGATAAGAGAAGAAAAATTTAATTGTTGTTATTAGTTATGTAAGGATTTGCAAATAATGAGAGGGAGTGCAAATAATGACGGTCTTCTGAACTCTTGGACTTTATACTTTGTGAATATTAACTCAACTGCTAATCTCTCCTGTTGTTGGCAATTTGAGGGGGTGAGTGGGTAAAGTGGGAGAGTATGTCAATTATGCTAACTACATCACCACCTTTGAGAAATAATCTCTCCTCCAGCCCAGAGTCCAGATAGGGTTATAATCGTTGAAACCTGCCAACAGCCACTGGGGTAGGGATATCACTGAGGCTGGGCCAATTATTGCTCTGAATTATTTTAGACAGAATTGCAGTTCCAATGATGGCACGTATTTCAAACACAAAGAAGCCAAGTCCTTTTCAGGGATTGATACATAGACACTGGGAGAAAGAATTGTTCTTCCCAGAAAAATAAAGATCTGGTTCTGCCAGGGTGCATCTTGCCTACTATATAGAAAGAGCCAGCATGCTGAGTAAAGCCAGGCAAAGTGAGAAGAGCAGGGAGATGGAGAAAGGGAAGCAGAGGTCTAGTGGCCGCATTTGAGCTCCTGATGCCAACAGTCCCTGCAGGCAGCAAATTCTACTTGACTTCCTACTTACAATATTTTCCTTTCCAGTTTAAGCCAATTTGACTTGGAAATCTGTCACTTACAAGCAACAGAATCTTGATTAGTACCATATTCAACCGCTGGCGAGAGGACTACATCAACAGAAGTACAAAAACTGATCATTGCTAGACATTACCTTTATTTTTATTCACATATTATTAATATTCTACAAATATGAATTTGTGATTTAAGGTGGTTTGGTGAACATTAACTAGTTTAAAGTAATCAATTTCATGTCACTTGGAATGCCTTTGATAATGGTGGAATAAAAATAAAAGAAATGAACTAAACACCAGGAAGGCAGGAACTCTCCATTTAACCAATCTAATAGATGAATACAAGACAAAGTGGCCTATTTACTTAATTGTCTTTAGTCTTCATATTGTTGCTAGACAGGCTATATTTTTAATGAAGTGTTAGGTTTTAGAAAATGAAAATATGAGACTTAAAAAAATAAAGATATGCCAGAAACACTGAAATTAGCCATGCAGGTTGTTATATTAAATTAAATTCTACCTCCTTACTTCTTGGCTCTGTTTCCACACTATCAACACACCACATAATTTCAATGAGCCCAGTGGGTGGATCTGAAAAACATCAGCCAGTGCAGCTATTTGGCATCAAGTAAACAAAATGACTGCTGATGGAACAAACTTTTCTCTTGAACAAGTAGTTATGTTACTAACCTCGTAACTAAATAAAAGATGGGGCAATTTCCAATGAAAATATATATAAATAAATATATATTTATAAAATATCTAAATATATATATTGGCTCAAAGAGAGCTGGGTTTCAGGTATTTTGTGTATAATGTGGATATGTTGTGAGAACAAATTTCAGCCTCTATACTTCTTACTGATGTACAAACACGTACTAAATAGTTTGAGAAACACTTAAACCAAAGCTGAAAAAAAACCTCCTCGTTGCTAGTGTACAATTAAACTACTCAGTCCTGGTGTTGTAACTACAATGCAATTTGATACCAAGTGTGGAAAGATCTACTTTGGGGGATGGGGGCTTGAGAGCTGTCAGGGGACTTGCTCCTTTGGCAGTGATTAACAGTTCAGTAATGAGGGTCTGTTGTGTGGGGGTGAGAATCCAAACACTGTGTCAAATGCTTAGCTGCTCTCTTAGTGACCCCAACGTAGCCATCCTAGAGCAGAGGAGAGGGAGAGAGAGAGAAAGACCAACTATGAACATGATGAAAGATTCAAACCCCCTTACCTTTATACAAAGACTGAAGATTGTCTTCTCGTGTGGTCTGCCCACCACTCTCTCCTACCCTACTCCTCAAAAAAAAAAAAAATTCTGGTAGTATTATCTATCTGATAGTATGAACAAAATAACACACAAACAAACAAAAAAGAAGATATTTAGGAGTATAAGTTCAGAAGTTGTTGAATCAGTTAACAAAATAACTTTTTAGTTGCAAAAATGCAACTTGAAAAAGAAATACCTTATTTAAATATGGCTTTAAAAATATCATCATAGTAGATTCAACTGTCACGTGACTATTCTCATTTACTAATTAGTTTTATGTCTTAAAAACTGATATCTTAACTCAGTTTTGTGTTAAAACACGTGAAGTGCAAATGAAACTAGCTCCTTGGGAAAATCTGAAGGAAAAAAAAAAAGCCAACTCCAGGCTACAGTGTGTTTATATTTATTGGCTTGAGATCAACCTGTTGTAAGATGTCTTGGAAATCGTGTCTATAATGGCTGTGTATTTTTTTTTCTTTAGCTACACTTTCAGCACTCTGTTGTTAATAGAGGGACAGAAATACCTGGGCATGAATTCCATATATGTCAATTAGTGTTGACCTTGGGAAATTACTTTATCTCGGTTTCCAGTAATAACATTATAATAATACCTCTCTCTTACAGTTATTGTAAAGATCGAATGAGATAACACATACAATGTCTGATACAAATCATGAATAGATGTCAGGAATGTTTCTTTCTCCACTATTGTCCTACTCAGTTTAGTATAGTTTTATGATTATTATCAATTTGGTTAATTTTGAGGCAAAAATATGCTTGCCAAAATATGTTATCCCTAAGTATGATGTTACACAGTTTATTTACTAAGGTATTTTGATGTATTTTCAAATTTAATTAAACAATGAACACATTAGTTAATAGCTTCAGCAGCAATAACAGCAAACAGAAAATATAATTTGAGGGCTAAACATCTGAATCATCAAGGTTCTTTTGTTCAAATATCTGCCTGTAAATGAAGCTCAGTGTAAATTTTAAGTTAACATAAAATTTTAATCAATAAACTACAAGACTCACACATGGCTCTCTAAAACCCAGAAATGTCCAAAATGGATTTTGGCTAAAATTATCTGGACAGTTGCCTTGGTAATACAAGGCCAAAGCAAAGAAGTGGCTGCGCCAAAGGAAGCCTAAGTACATAAACATGAAACTACTGAACTCGGAGCAAATCAGTGAGTGAGTCAAATACTGGTCCAGGAGCTCTCTGTCCATTTTTATCACCAGGATGTTATACTGCTCTAACCAGGCATCTGGTTTTTAAGGTTTTCAGAAAAGACTAAAGATATGAAGAAGGTAAGGCAAGTACGTGTACATTCAAACTTCGACCCTTTTCTCCTATCAATATTCTTCTATGAATTCATTAAACTTTATTAAATTTTATGTAAATTAGACTATCTCTTAAGAAGGACTAAATAAACCTCACCTTGAAGATGAAGTTTAAATTTTGTTTTGCAGTAAATAGAGTTTTTTGCTTGCTTAAGTGGTCTTTAACTTTTTAAAAATATTTAACTTATTTTTTAAATTGATACATTGTAATTATATATATATGGAGTAAAATTTGATATTTCAATACATATATATCCAATCAGGATGGTTATTAATAGTATATCCATCACCTCTTACATTTTTCATTTTTTGTGGTGAGAATATTAAAAAACATCTCTTCTAGTTATTTGGTAATACATGATATTTTGCTATTAACAACCCCACTGTCACCCCACTGTGCAATAGAACACCAGAGCTTATTTTTCCTATCTAACTATAATTTTGTACCTGTTCACCAACCTCGCCCCAACCTACCCTTCCCACTCCCCAGTGTCTGGTAACTGATAACCGTGGCCCTACTCTCTGCTTTTGCTTCTATGATAGCAACTTTTTTTTCTTTTAAGATTCCACATAGGAGTGAGAACACACAATATTTCTCTTTCTGTGTCTGGCTTATTCCATTTAACATGATGTCCTCCAGGTTCATCCATATTGTTGCAAATGTCAGCATTTCATTCTTCTTTATGGCTGAATAGTGTTCCATTGTGTATATATACCACATTTCCCTAATCTATTCATTTGTTTTTAGACCCTTAGGTTGATGCTATTGTAAATAATGTTGCAATAAACATGGAAGTGCAGATATCTCTTTGTTATACTTATTTCCTTTCATTTGGACATATGCCAAATAGTGGGATTACTAGATCATATTTTAATTTTTATTTTCAATTTTTTCAGAAACCTCAATACTATTTTCCATAATGACTATACTAGTTTAAAATCCTATCAACAGTTTACAAGGGTTTCCTTTTCTCTATATCCTTACCAACACTAGTTTTCTTTTGTCATTTTGTAGTAGCCATTCTAACTGAAGTGAGGTGGTATCTCTGTATCGTTCACAATTTTAGTATATGTGCTGCTGAAGCGAGCACTGTAGCGAGGTGATATCTCATTGTGGGTTTGATCTGTACTTCCCTGATAAGTGTAGTAAATATAGTTCTTTTTTCTGTTTTGTTTTGTTTTTTGCTCTCTAACCTGACTTTTTAAATATCAATTCCACAGACCTCCTTGATTTGTGCATAGAATTCAGGAGATATATGGTAGAAAAAAATTACATTTTTGTTTTTAATGTTTTCTAAGTGAAATTTAGAGTTTTCTTGAATTATGAAAGTGATGTTATGTATCACAGATTTTTTATAGCATATTGTGATTATTGTAGATAATCACCTTTAAATGTCACTTCCGGTCATCACTACTTTGAAGTTATAGTAGTTGGAGGGGTATCACAAAAATAAGGATAAGGATTCTTGTAGCATGCCCATACATTTGTATCTGCTTCAGTTCATGAAATATGTGTACACTTAGTGAAAGTATCAGGTTGGTAAAACAAAGGAGTTGCTATTCCATCCTCAGTGTACTCTATAGTTTAAGCAGTTACCAATTCATTCATATTTCCTCTATATAACAACGTATTTCAATAACAAAATAAGGATCATGAGGCTAGTAGCTGCCTCTCCATTTAAATCCCTAATAGCTCCTTGAGTAGTCTTAGCATAGAGTTGGATTACAGAGTAGTGGCAAGAGTTTCCCTAGGCATATCTGCAAACTGATTCTGTTTCCTTAAAACCCTTCTTTTGCATACAGTGCCCTTCAGCTTGCCAATCTAATTTTGGAAAAGGAGAATGAAGAAATTTAGGCTATTATGTCAAACTTCAGTTGTCTTCTTGATGTATCAGAGAACAGAATAAATAAGAAGCTTTGTCTTCGGCTAACTTTGTCAAGTGGATAAAATCGTATAAATGAGATTATCCTCAGGAAAATATATGCTGAATAAAGTGTTATCCATTAAATGTGTTATAAGTTTAATCAGGAAAATGGTATATTTAGTGTTGAATTTTTTAGTGCCAAAAATATATTTCCAAATCCAATCCTTAACTAATTAGGAGCTCAAATTCTCCCAAATGCCTCCCTATTTATCACACTGTGGGTAATTAAAGTGCTTTCAGAACTTTAGCATTGGAAAGAAGCATCATTTTTGTCAGATGAATTTCTGGTGGGCTTCCATTTTAGTTGGGAGATTTGTTTGCTGTGAAATAAAGAGAACTGACTGAAAATCTCAAAATTAGCTTCATTTCCAAGTACAGTAAGTGGCAAATCACTAAACCACTCTTCTGTAGTGAGGAGATCAATTCTATTAAGACCTGCTAAAACTCCAAAATTATATTTGTGTAGACATTCAAAATAAAGATACCTAAAAATCTTTGTTGTTAGAAAGGTCTATTCCCACAGAGTATTTTGATTTTTTTAAAAAATATCAAAGCAACTAAAACAGAGATTTATTTTTTAATTTTGTATAAAATACTTAATCTTACCCAATGTTATGTGACCCATTCCTTATATTCATCTTGGGAGAAAAATTTTCCCCCTTGGAGGAAAGTTTTTCTTCATCAAGGGCTGACAGGCAGTGCGGTAAAACTAACGCTGTTGCTGGTCCTCCTTCTAAGACCAGCGTAGCCACACTTTTTTTGAATGAGTACCTTTGGGATTAGCCCTGGAAGCATTTTTATTTCCTACATTAAATGCGGGAAAGAAAATGTGGTGGAAAACATGGCTGGAATTTGTGTTTCTATTTCAACCCACCTAATAACATAACCTCGTATAAACAATTTTTCACTATTCTGAGTCAACTACTATAAAATGGAGACATACTATCAGTTCACTAGTTCTAGGAATAAAAGAAATAAGCTAAAATCAATATTCATTTCAGCAAATTTATAACACTGAATTACTATAATATAACCTTTTAGGTAGTGACTTGTCTGAGTACCTAACCCTGAAAATACGGAGTGCCCCAAATTGTACTTATGCTTACATTTAGCAAATTAAGAAATCAAAGAAATGCCATAGCTTTTTGCTTCTGCTCAGCACATAATTGAGGATATTATCTTGCAAGAAAATGTAGTTGTGTTCCGGAATATTCACAAGGAATAATGCACTAGGCTGCATTTTCAAAAGCACCATGTTTGTGCATGAGGATTGTGATGCCTTAAGAAAGTCAAATATCATTATGCAATAGAGTATCATGAAATATCATGTGCCTTTAATAACTTCCTTATGCTACGAAGTAATTGTGCAACTCATTTATGCTTTCATTCATGACAGCTTGCCATGAGCTCTAGGCACTGGGATACAGAGATGAGCCAGATGGACAAAAATCTCTGTCTTCATAGATCTTACATTATAGTAGGAAGTAACAGGCATATATTTATAAATATTCAATATAATGACAAGTAATGATAAGTACAATGAAAAAAAAAAGTAAAGCATTCCAGGGGGATAGAGACTGAGCATGTGGCAGAAGAATGGAGGGAGAAGTGTACCAGGGTGGTGGAGGAGGAAACATTTGAGCACAGAAAACAAAGCAAGTAGGGGAGCCACGAGGAAAACAGGGAGTGAGGGCAGGGAATTCCACAACAGGCATGAGAACATGCAAAGGTCCTGAGGCCTGTTCAAAGAAGAGATTAATGTGTCTGGAGAAAGAGAAGGCTGAGCAAGTAGAATATGTTAAGAGAGTGACCTGAGAAAAGGAAGGGACAAGTGGCCATTGAGAGGCTTTAGGCCATCTTAAGGTGTTTGGCTTTATTCTAAATGTGATGGGAAGCTAATGAAGTTGGGGAGGATTAACATTGATTCATATTTTAACAAGAACACTCTTACTGCTGTGTTTAAAATATATTTTTTATATATAGTTTATATTTTCCTCTATGGTCTATATTCTCGAAAAAAAGTTATACATCTGTAATTTACACCATCTTTAGAAAAAGCAATATAGTGTTGCCAGTGGTATTTTTACTTCATTTGTGTCAATCACTGAAATATTTAGTAATATAATAAATACCTATGGTATAGCAGTGAACTGAGATCTTGGTGACACTTTCATCATTCATTATCTGTTCTATTTCTTTCCATTAAGCTCCAAGATGCTTTCATGAAAAACAGAGCGAACATTATTCATCTATATTACAAATCATAGCAAATCTGAGTAGTATTTACCAATATTATGAAAGACTGAGTTGAAAAGTGCCTTTATAATTATTGTAAAAATTTCAAAGTTTGCCCAGCTTAAATAGCCTTGGAAATGTCATTATGTAGATAGGAAATGAATGAAGTCAGGATATCAAATAGTAAAAAGACCCTCTGATTTTATTAGCTTATCAGATCTCTTTTGACTACCCAGTATGAACCAGACATGGTGCTAAATTTGGAAGGCTTAAACAAATGAAAATATTATTCTTTACTTTAAGGCACTCATGATCTATGAAATGAATTATAGTGAGGCAATTCGAATCACAATCCCAGAAAATGAGATAAGTTTTATAAAAAATGTGCACAAACAATAAAGTTACCTTCCTAGTCCTGTCCCAAGCAGATGAGCGAGATGTTCCAGTCTGTCCAAATAGCGGAAAGCAATGGTGAGGAGAGGTAGCAAAAGAACATCCAAGATATGTCAGAGAAGCTCTCTGGTTTCAATATAGGACAACACACAATCAACGAAGCAGTGTGATGTCGTGGAAACACACAATATTCAGAACCATACAGACAGACACGCAGGAAGACAGACAGTTTTCTCTCTGTGAAGCATTTGAGTTTGGGTATGTGGAGGTATTTGACCCTTACATAAGGTGACAATAAAATGAATTCCTTGCCAGGTTGTAATGAGGTATAAATAAGTTAAAATGGTTCAAGTGACTAACACTGTCCTTGCCACATAGTAGGTTTAGCTCCCCTTCCAGTTGTACAATAAAAATAAGCTTCCTTCTGTGGCACAGAACTAGTCTAATGGTAGATGGCTCTGTAGCTGTTCTCCAGGTCACAAAACTGCTATGAGTACTAGATTTTGGTGATATGACTTACCTACCACATAAGGGTGTAGGGAAGATTAATTAATGTGTGTAAAGCACTTTATGATTCATTGGTTAAAAGCACTTGTGAGTGCAAGTCCCCTTACTAAACATTACCACCTGCAGATTCCACTGCCTTCCCTCAGAAACATTTCGAAAGAGAAGAGATGCCTTTTAGGAAAGCAAATTTTCTCGTGTTTTCCCTCTACCACCACTGGAAGAAAAATGCAGTATTTCAATGAGAAATATTACCACATCGCTTGTTCTTGAGAGATTTCCAGAAGAAATACCACAAAAATGCTTTTCTTTGGGGGTATTCAGACTAAAATTCTTACAGATTGAATATATATCAACATAGCTCATATGTAGTATGTAGTCTGGTTTTTATTGTTGTTATTCCAGAAAGGTGACATGTGGAAATCCTAGGAATTTCTTTATTTGGTGGAGGGCAGAGGATGATCAATCAGTTAACATGAAAAGCAAACTTTGCTGAATAATTCTGAACAATACAGACCTCTCAATTACAAGGTGAGAAAAAAAAATCACCCAACAGATTAATAAAGCAATGCCAAGAAAGTATAAGCACACGTTTTTCAAAGGAAATTTCTTTATTTTTTGAATGCAGAGGGTGGTGACAGATTGTATACCTTCCTTCTCTAGAAGGCTCCTTTCCAATAAAGAATGGCATTAGTGCCCCAATCATTTGACAAGAAAATAGTTACTTCCCCTACCCCTCCCTGTAAATAAAAAGTAATACTTCATTAATTTGAACACAGATAATGGACAACTACTGAATTAACCAAAATCATTGAGAGTAATGGTATCCTAAAATAATGGAATCCATCGTTTGGTTGAGCAAATATATGTAATCCACTTTTCTAGGCAATGAGAACCACCAATGAGCAGGCAATGAGAGTAAGTAAAAGAGTATTGTCTTTAGACACCAGAATTCACGCTGTAGCACAGGCCCTCAGTAGTTATAAACAGTTGGGCAAGTTGCTTAACTTTTCTAATCTTCACCTTCTCAGTGTGAAAACTGGAGGAAACAATATCACCTCCCCACATTTCTTGGGAGGATAAGTATAAAGTGAATTTTATATCTAGACTGTTGAAAAGTTGATGCTATGGCTGCTGCTGCTGCAAATGAAATTATCTGGTTATTCAGGAGCTTACAATCTATATGGGGAAACTAAACAAAACCCAAAATAGATTTTTAGAATTAGGGATTATATGGGAGAGCATACTGTGTGAAATATTAAATCAGTTTTGTGGCAAAGATCATAGATTTAGAATTTTATGATTAGTAATGATTACATTTCACAACCCCCAATTCTCCACGTGCTGACTTTTTGCACTCTTTATATGCTAACAGCCAATATATATTAAATTCATTATAGAATCTAGGTATTTATTTGTTATTGGTTAATTGGCTGTAATTTTGTTATCTGCAATACCATTTCAGTAATCTATCAATTATTGAATAATAAGATGTTGATAAATATGAAATTATGCTTGCTCTCCTCAAAAACAGGGTCTGAGATTCTAATTCTAGATATTAACATTGCCGTGACTAACTTTTAAGTGTTCACTAACATAAAAGGTCTGGGTTAAATTTCTCCTCTCTTTCAGGCTGAACAGACCACGCTCATTCTCACACACAGAGAACATGAAACATTCTGTCTCTCTAGTGTGACTGATGACTCCAAGTTGCCTAATGTTGGTCTATTTTCTTTAAATGAGATGGCTGTATGTGTGTATGTGTGTGTGTTCATTTGAGTAAAAGTTTGGCTATCTGAAAGACTTTCAGCATCTATATATGATTAAAAAGGCAAAACACAAGTTTTAATTTCTTCCTGTATTCCTGTTAACTAAAAATTCTTCAGTATCACAAGCTAAACCTTTCTTCTCTGACCCCAGCCTTGTCAGTGCTGCCACCTGCAGGAAGATCTGGTGGCAAAACAATGAAGCATTCATGTGAAACCCTGTAACTGAATGTACCTCCTTCCTCCTATACCTACACTAAACTCTTTTTTTTTTTTCCCAAAAATTTTATTGGGGGAAAACTACAAAACATTTACAGTACAATGTTTACAGTCACAATTTGTAGTGAGCTGATTTCCCAAAATATATTACCACTCAAGTTGACTTATCTTGTTACATTCCAAAACCTACTCTGTCAAAGTA